>KK100051.1:2583-12799 GCA_000611695.1 Rhizomucor miehei CAU432
GCAGAAGACATTATCCAAAGTAAGCGCTTGACTTGGTCGTGAGCTCTCTGGTGTCCAAAAAGTCATAAATCAAACATGAGTTAATCGAGCGCTCGCTGGTGTGTGTAAGCTAACATTGTGGTGAAGATATCTACTTTGCTTTATCTTACTTACAGAAGTTGCTGTATCGATTCCACGGATTGCTGAGGTTAGAGACGTATGTAGCATGAACTGCTTGCCTCTTGTAAGTCCTGTTTCCCTATGTTGACAGACGCAGCGCACTTGGAAGAATAAGCTATTGAATATTGTGCTTACCACAGAGACATTCCGTCATACTGTAGCACGGGCTTAGTTAGAGTAAAAAGAGCAAAATAGAGCGAAAGCGTCTCTCCAATACACTTTGAAAGAGCTTTAGCAGCATTTTTTTTGGGGGGAACTGATGGTGCCGCCTCCTCTGGTGGTCCCTGGATACAGCGTTGACTTTAGGGCAACGTGAACTACGACATGTCTTTATAGTCCAGCTTGCTGTGTATTGAATTATGAAGGAACCTAATATAGCTTTCAATTGAGGACATTAGACCAATTTTATCAAATTCACACAATTCACAAGATAGCAAAGTACATAATATTCACTTAAATGCTCATATTTCACTTATCAGATGTCTTTATATACACGTCTGCTTCTTGAGTCGGATCAAGAATCTTGTGAGGCCTTTGGGTAATAGTTAAAAGTGAAGAGAAGCGAGCCGACAAAGTTCTCCCAGGTAGATGATCGTTACAAGATATAGCGTCTCTGTTACCTATTCATCAAGACTGTCAACTACAACTCAGACGAGGCTCTATTTCTTGTCTATAAGCAATACAAAATTAACTCTAGTCAGCTTCTCGATTCAGTAGTATGTACTAGTGTCTAGTGCTATAACTCATGACTGAATTGCGCGTTGGAATATTCTCCTGTATACCACGCCGTGGTTCTGAAAATCTATGTCTAAATGGAGAAAAATGTTACGTATGACTAAATCGAGCGCCCCATTGTACTTGTTAATGTCAGAATGCTGAAAATGCAAGATCCATGAAATAAAAGTTGTTTAGTCGCTGGATGGAAAGCGGTACCTGTGAAAGTATGAACTTCACTCAGGCACAATGGAGTTGTATAGATAGCGCTTGGCGGCGATATATCTGGGGAAATACCAGGGCCTTGCACTGCAGGTACCTGGTGAACGAAAATGTGTTTACAACAGCATGTTTGTCTATTAGAACATTTGTTCTGTTGCATGTGGATAGATTACTCACACCATTATAAATTCCAGCATGAATAATGGTGTGAGTAATCTATCCACATGCAACAGAACAAATGTTCTAATAGACAAACATGCTGTTGTAAACACATTTTCGTTCACCAGGTACCTGCAGTGCAAGGCCCTGGTATTTCCCCAGATATATCGCCGCCAAGCGCTATCTATACAACTCCATTGTGCCTGAGTGAAGTTCATACTTTCACAGGTACCGCTTTCCATCCAGCACAAGGGGGAAAATGCTGGATGCGCCGCTTGCCTACAAATTTCTTTCTTGCAGCTCAGCAATTTAAAGGAAAAAGCTGCTTATTGTCTGTCACCGCTTTTGTTCTCTTTGTGCCTTTTTGCATTTACCTGTTGTAAGTAGTCTACTTAAATACTTCGTGCATGCGTACATTTGAGGCAAGGTAAGCATTCTTGATCGACTTTAGAAAGTATATATCTATTGACTTGATCAACTCGATTTCCCTAGCAGCGATCTTGACACAATGGACGCGGGTGTTGAGCTAGCAACGGGCGTGCAGGGAGAAAGTAACGGTAAGCACTCGGCAAACGTCTCTGCTTTGCTTCCACTGATTATTTATGCTGTTTCTGCAAGTAGGCATCGATCAGCCCAAGGAGGCCTTTGGCGCTCCCACCGACGATTTGTTTCAACATGACAGCTCGCCGGCATCCGACTCAACTGACATGGACGCCTATCCTCCTTCAGCAACGGCTGAGGCAATGGAAACGTATGTTCACCTACTGGACAATGTATATCACGGCCGGACCACGGGCAAATCCATAGCTGGTGACGAGTCTATGCCCTGCGACTGCAGGTATGACCCTGAGGTCGACGATCCGTCTGCAGCGTGTGGAGACGACTCCCACTGCATCAACAGAATGATGTTCATGGAGTGCAATGAGGACGATTGCGCTTGCGGTCGCTTTTGTCAAAACCGCCGATTCCAACTTCGACAATATGCTCGCGTCGACGTCTTCAAAACGGAAAATAAGGGATACGGTTTGCGTGCCTTGACCGACTTGCCAGCGTAAGCTCAGTTTGTCATGGTGCGGCAAAAGAATCCATATTGAACCGTTGTGTTCTTAGGAACGCCTTCGTGATTGAGTATATGGGAGAGGTCATTACCCACAAGGAGTTTGTTAGGCGTACGAAGAAATATGAAGCAGAAGGCCTTTCACATTATTATTCGATGACTCTTACAAACGAAGAGGTATGCTTCGAAAGTTGCTCCAGTATCGAAACGGGAAACTAACGCTCCTGCACGCAGATCATTGACGCTACCAAAAAAGGATGCCTTGCTCGATTTATCAACCATTCATGCAACCCAAACTGTGTCACTCAAAAGTGGGTGGTTGGCAAAGCCATGCGCGTCGGCATCTTTACTCGCCGCCCTGTCAAAGCTGGCGAAGAATTATCTTTTGACTACCAATTTCAACGTTATGGGTAAGCATGACCGGGTTATCTCGAAGAAGATTCTATGTTTGATAACATTTGAGGTCATTAGTGCGACTGCTCAAACTTGTTACTGCGGTGATCCTATTTGTACCGGTATCATCGGCGGACGACCTACAGCCTCCAGCGACGACAGGGATATGAGCGACGAGGAAGAGACGAATATTATAAAGAAACCGACCAAGAAACCTGGACGCAAGCCTGCGATACGGCCTCTCAAGTCTCTCAACGAATTGCCAATGTTTGCAAAGGAAATCCTGGAATCGGGTGGCAAACTGTCGTTGGTCCATCGGTTGCTTAGTCGCCTCGAGCTCACTTTGCCCACAGCGGATGCAAAAGAGATCCTCAAAGAGTTTGTGCGCTTGCGCGGCATTATCCTCCTCAAGATTTGGCTCAGCGAATGGAAAACAGAAGAAGATATTGTGCTCAAGATATTGCGAGTCTTGGATTGTCTACCTTTGCAATACCGCAACAAGGTTGAAGATTGTAGCATGTTCGACACACTTGCTCGTTTTGTTGAACACGAAAAGGTGGATATCCAAACACTGGCCAAGTCTCTTATACAGAAATGGTCTGCTCTCAAAATCTATAACCGAATTCCCAAACGAGTATGTTACGCCGTCTACTGCACTGATCATGTTACTGACGTTATAAAACCTAGTCACCGAAACGACCGCTCGCTGATGATGACTCGAAGGAAGGAGAAAACGATACCAAAGTTCCAGCAAAGAAACGCTGCGTCAACAGCACCCGAGAAATTTTCGATCCTGACAATGGCAACCACGAATATCTCAGTTTGCACGCGTCGTCGCACGATATCCGCTCTATTCTGCGGCTTCCTTCGCCCATGCGGTCCATATCCTCAAAGAGACCCAGATCGCCTTACCGCAGATATCATGACACTTATTCCCGAAGTTACTATTCTAAACATTATCCCTACAACGTTGCAGAAAAGCGGATTCCAGGACGTTACAGGCACGCTTATGATCGCGAAATGTCACCAGTACCACGACCGAGGAGCTACAAGTATGACTATCGATGGGATAAACCGAGCGAGCGGTACAGAAGCTACACCTCTTCTGCATCCTTCGTCGATGGAGGTTTCCGAAGCAGACCTGGAAATACACACATCGACGAACAACTTCCACCTAATTGGCGCTCAGCTAAAACCGAGGATGGAAGAATTTATTATTACAACACTATATCCAGAAAAGTTCAATGGGAGCTACCCGAGGACAGATCCAGCTTTATTGAAGGTGTCAGTCAGTCGGCAATCGATGAAATGATTGAAAAATCGCGCATGCAACTTGAGCAACGACGACGGATTGAGGAAGAAAAAGTTGCAGCTGAAAAGGCAGCCGCCGCCGCAAAAGAAGAAGAAGCTACCGAGAAGAAACGACTCATGGAAGAAGAGAAGTTGAAAAAGGTGGTAGCGCCTATGGTCGTGAAATGTCTGCAAAAGCAGCACAAGGATCTTTGGGATGGGGACAAGCATATATTCAAGGAGTTAGCGCGACTTATCACTCGGCATATTGTCGATTGCGAAAAGAAAGCAGGTCGCAGCCTCAGTAAAATCAACGAAGAAAAAATTGCAAAGACGATCAGCTCCCATGGCAAATACTTTGCTGGCAAAGTTACAGGAAACAGTGCAGCTAAAAACCAAGAAAGCAAATTATCAGCAACATGACCAGCTGCTCGACACACAGCATTTGATACCCATCAACACTACTGCATTCCGTATTTCAGAGATTTTTTATGCTTCAAAACCCGAGCCGCTTAATGAAAGACGATAGGTTTTGTGAATAACTGTACAATAAAACTTTGCGCGCGGCAAATTTGTTCTTATTTGATGACATCAAATGCTTTTGGCCCTTTTGATATCTTATCACTGCTATGTCCCACGTCTGTGCTCGACTTCAGCAGCAAAGTTAAAAGAAGTGGACATTCTATGTATTTAGGAAGGTGTATCTTGAAGCTCTACATAAAGGGAACCACTCTCTTTTCATGAATTCGCCTGCAACATCATATATTCGTAGGCTACATATCATTATCTCTGAAACGTCACGGAAAAATGATTATCAAGTAAAAAGATGTTTGATATCCACAAAGTTACATGCAAAAGCAGTTAGAGACGTAAATGTTACCATGACGGTTCATAACTTCCTACATACAAGCTGCAAAAGGTACTTCGGAGGATAAGCGCTCATTCACTGCAAATTCTTTCGGATGCCTGCAGCCGATTCAGACGCTGAAGGTTCTGGTTTTACCGAGTTCTACAGGTCTTTAACTGAAATTTATGATCCATTAATACTAAGCGCAACATCTGTACACTACTGATATCAATCGACTAACTAAAACGTCAGGCTAAACATGCTTTTAATATGAATCAACCCGTCGGATCCCTAAACCCCATCGTATTACAAAAATAGGAAAAGGAACGGGAGCCTCGCGGACAATGGTCACCTGCCGCATTGGTGCCACAATGCTCTGACATGATGTGTCGCTCCGATTTGATCACGCGGTAAGTGAGCAAGACGACTTTTGGTTCACGGGAGCAGAAAGGTATTTTTTGGGGGTTGTGAGTGGGTGAGTGTGCGCCAGAGCTTTTTTTTTCGTTCCCTTTCTTTTGCTCGGACAAACTTTTGTGGCAATGAAGAAGGCAAGTAACTATTTTTCGCAATTGACCGAATCTGCCGAACGGTGCAAGCTTTTTACTATTCTCGAGCTGCCAAACCGCCACCGAGTTTTTGGTCTACTTTTTATTTTCTAACCTTGGTCTTCACGATCTAGGTGCTGTTAATGGGGAAAGGAGGGGCTGGCAAAACGTCCATGCGATCGATAATTTTCCACAACAACGTGGCCCGCCGAACCAGAGATCTGGGACCGACGAGTACGTAGTGAGAGAGACGACATGAAAGATTTTCCACAACATGCAGCATTATATATTCAGACGATCCCAAAATCATATAGTTGGCATCGAAAGCACTGACATTCAGTTTCTCGGCAATTTGTCCTTAAACCTATGGGACTGTGGAGGGTACGCAGAAAAGAACTAAAGCGACTTGGTGCATTGTGAAGGGTGGATGCTAACAGATCAACAAAAGCCAGGATCTTTCTTTTGAATATTACCTTGGAAAACAGAGCCATCAAGTGTTCAAAAATGTGGAGGTGCTGATCTATGTTTTCGATATCATCAGCACCGAGCTTGATAAGGATATACACTTTTATCAATCCTGTCTTGATCGAATATTGAACCATTCACCCGATGCAAAAGTGTTTTGTCTCATACACAAGATGGATTTAATACAAGAAGATAGGCGGAATCAGGTACAATACAATTGACAAATGGATAACTTGTTTGCATAGCTCCTAACTGGTAGCACTTCCTTAGATCTTTATGGAACAGAGTGAGTTACTACAGTGGCGCTCTGAGCCAATCCAGATACAAACATTTCAAACATCCATTTGGGACGAAACTCTCTATGCCGTAAGTATAAAATCGGATAACGACGATCACTCTATCTATTCCTGTTGAACATTGTCCAAATTAGGCCTGGGCACGTATCATCCATTGCCTTATACCCAATATCTCTGCTCTGGAAACAAACTTGAACAGGTTCTGCAAAGTATGCGGTGCAGACGAAGTAGTCTTATTTGAAAAGACAACATTTCTAGTCATAGCTAATGCTGCAACTATACACCATCCGGATCCACATCGCTTCGAAAAAATTAGCAACATCATCAAACAATTCAACCTGAGCGGCCGGTATGTATACTCTCTGTAATGGGTCCAAGGACAATAATGCAGTAATTCCTGACATTACCCACATTCTAGACAACAGGCGCACTCCAAAAGTATGGTTCTACGTGGCAGCTCTTTTACGGCCTTTGTTGATACCCTGACGCAAAAGACTTGCGTGCTAGTAATAATATCGGATCCGGGAATAAGTAAGTCGTTAATCAACTTGTTGAGGGAGCGAAGAGAAAGAGAGAGGGAAAAACAGAAGAATGAAATGTTTAATGCCAATGTTAGCAACTGCTGCGACGCAAATGAACATTGCCGCTGCTCGTGCACATTTTGAGAATCTCGAAAAAATGGCTTGAGGGTTGTGTCATGATGTAGTCGTCGCTGCCTCCGTCTCTTGTACTTCTTCAGGTTTGGATGTCTCTGCGTAGCCTTCCATATTTTCAATAAGCTGCATTGTAATAAGATCAGAAAATCCATAAAACTAGTCGTTTACATTATCATGAGTTCATCCTATTCTATTTAGGTTGTTGCATATATATGTATGTGAGACATTTACCAGAGGACCACTGACACGTGTGCCTTGAGATTTGCTTTTCTTGCAAGCTTCAGTCCACGGTGCAGTTGGCGTACTTCCTGTAAAAAATGTTTTGCTCGAATTTACGGTCACCTGTTTTCAGCAATTGATTGGAAATCAACGTAAGTCTTTCTAGTGTGGCATGTCTGTTAAAAAAAGTTCCATACTTTGAATATAGGTCCTTCGCCTTCTTTGCCTTTCAGGATTTCCATGGTATATTGATTTCCGAAATGAGACTTGGTTGCCTTATAACCTACAGGGTAGGGATGCTTGTATCGACACTGTGAAGGACAAAGGGAGAGCAAATTAGATATTCTAAAACGTCCATCAATATAGCAATCCGTGCATCTTACGCCTCGTCCACTCCAATACTTTGATCTTCCTGGGCCAGTGTATAGTTCTCCAAGTTCCCAAATAGTAGTGCCGATGGAGGCTGTAATTAACAAATGTCAATTCAGGAGCTATGGAATCTGTAAACAGCAAAGAATTATCATTCTTACCCAAAGTTAATGGGACCGATATTGAATCTGGAGCATATCTTTCTTCTGAAGCATCCTTCGGTGCTGCTGAATGCATTTTCTCCAAGGACATCTGTCGTACTTTATCATTTTGGTCGAGTATACTCTCTAGATCCACCTGGAAACGAATTGATAGTCAGTTGTCGTCATGGTAATAGTATGTTTCCTCGTACCGTATCGTCTGGTGCCTCTCCTTTTAATCGACGTGACGTTCGGGTAGGTCCCACAGGAGTGGGTGCCTTTGGAACGTTTATACTGTGTGCCTTGCCTTTTTCTTTGGTGGAGGAGGTGTAGGCAGTTCCGATACGATCTAGAGTTCATCCACTGATTGTCAAGGTGATTTGTGTCACTTTTACGTATTCTTCTCCCTCTTACGTCGAGCACACGGTCTTCACCAACCAAGCCAAGCTCTCGCAAGAGCTTTTGATTCTCTTGTATCATTGCTTGTCGCTTGAGCTCATACTGGCTGTCGAGAACTTTAGTCATTCGGCATCTTATGCTCCCATTGTATTCTTGGTACCTCACTTGTAAGTCTTTGACATTTTCTTCAGACTCCATTCTGCCCCTGAGTGTCTGCCGCGTGCAAGACACGACAATGCAATGCCAGCAACGCGCGCCTCACCAATGTCGTGTGGCTTGAATTTCACAGCACCTTACAACTTACCTAGTTCTGAACGAAGTAATAACGAGACTTTGAAAGCAGCAATGATTCGAAGGTATTTATGTGCTGATAATACTGAGTTTTGAGATCTTATTTTCGGATAAAACGTATCAGATGGTGGTTTGCACTATATTTACAACTTGAAAAAGGATGGTAAGGGACATGCTGGGGAAAGGATAGTATAAGGATACATCGTAGATTTTATCTGTTTGGAAAAGGGCTGGGTGTTCCGTATTGCGCACACATTTGGAGTCCCTCTTTAACAATAAGATAAAGACGTCAAAATCAATGTTTTTATGTAAAGACTAGAGCAATATATCTTGATAAGCTTACCTTTCGGAGAGACTCCGGCCACCAAGGATGTGAAGACAACCTCTGCAAAGGAAGTAACACTGCTTGTCATTTGCAAGAGATTGATTATCCGTGGTGGCAAACCCCATTCGCCTACTGGTGACTCTGGGATGACATATCCGCTCTTTTTTGCACTTTGCTTGGACTTCTTTTGCGGTGTCGAGGTTTGCAGGTTTTGCCGTGCAACAAACTCTTCGTGCTTCATAACTTCAAAGTCGAGATGCGCTATCTTCAAACTGGCTGACCGCGCATCCAAAACCAGTCTTGCGGTCAAGGTACCGGAAAACACGACGAGGGATCCCGAGTCGTAGCGATAGATAAAGCTGGATCGTGGACATTCTAGGAGCATGCCGTTCGGTAAAAAGTATTCAACAGTCTGATCCAGTGTAAGTTGCATAGATGTCACACCACATTCGTATTGCGTCATAAAAAATCGCGCCATAACTAGCTGTGGTACGACTGTATGTCCTCAGATCAAAAAAAACAATGTTCAGTTACGTAATGCTAACAATTTCCTTCCCTCCCTGGACTTACAAAGCGACTTTTTCTCTCCATTGTGTGCATTACATAGAGTCAGTTTTATGCATCCGTTCCGGCTAAAAAAATCGTCGACGAATGTGTCCCACACTTCACGGGATGTAGCCTATAGTAACCATCCAATCTCAGCAAAACAATGAACCCCAATATCGTACAAGCCAAATTGATCATATTTACCTCTTCTAGATCTGGAGTTAAACGGTCGCTAAACTGCATTAACTTTAAGACAGCCTGGCTTGTCGAGAGTGGCGTACTAAAACAGGAAGCGAAAACGACCTCGTTGTCAGACGGATATACACGTTGTATATGAGACGCATAACAAGAGGACGTTACCTAGGCAACATGGAGGTTGTCATGGCAGGTGTAGGTAGCTGACGTTCACCACCCAGTAAGTTTGAATAGTGTACTCCTGGAGTTCGCGGTTGATTGGCAACGATCGGTGTTGGCGGATAAGAGATCGGTGGTCGGTTGGAACGTTGCGGGAAATGCTGCGGGAAGACCTGGTGGCCCATCAGGTGGCTCAAAGCCTGGGAAGGTATCGCACCAGGTGGCCGGTTTGGTATCCCGTTTGCGTGGATCGAGTCTGCCATGTACAGAGATTTACACTTAATGAAGGAAGGTAGGGGCTTGAACGTTTCCAGGTGACAGCTTATTCGTCCAAACTGGATTTTAAAGCTTTCGGCTTGCATGATCAGGTGCCCGAATTCCGAGAATGCGGTAACGTTGTCAAATATCAAATAGATGGAAAGAAAGTCAGTCTTTCGAACCTTTGATATGTTTTTAATGAACTGAAATAGAGCACTGCTGAAGCCATTGTTCACTAATCGGTTTCGATAAGAATATTATGAAGGAGCGGATTGTGTTGCTACAATTCTCTGCCGTTTCTCTTGGCAACATTTAGTATATTGATCGACGTGGTGACGTTGTTCTTCAAAGTCTCATTGATTCCCGTTTTAAAAGTATAAGATGCATCAATCCTTTTCGCAGCTCTGATGTGCTTCTCAAGATGAGTCAACGTATGCCTGTTGAAGACTGTGCGGTTTTAATTACACCGTTGCTGTATCCTGGATCAATCCGACAATGATACTCAGGAACTA
>KK100051.1:16406-37169 GCA_000611695.1 Rhizomucor miehei CAU432
AAAATCTGGGTCCGCTACTCGCTGCGAATTGCATTTCGGAGCATGCGCAAACATTACGGAAAATCTAGTACGTTACCAAACCCATGTAGGCTAAAATTGAAATCGCTCTCTGCGATATGAAGTTGTTTTTCGAGAACCGTATGGTTGTCATATGAAAAACCAAAGTCGCAATTGTCAAAGGACCGAATCGTTAATTGGGAGCAGTAATGATGCCATAAAGGAAAATATGTATGTACGAGCTGATCAATCGAAACAGGGTATACAGAGATTCTGGTCTGGCTGCCTGCTTCCATATCATTCATTGTATTTCCTTGATTATATGCAATTGAAGACAGATCCCTCCCCAAGTAACGTGAACTCCAAAGAACTATTGATGGCACAAATGCGCTGCATGTTATCCTCTATTCCTCGGCCAACAACGCAGGTCGAAATTGTTCTGGTTGGACCGGTGAAGTAAACGTTTCCGGCAAGAATGATAGATCATCCTCTTCGATCTCCTGTTCCTCGATGCGTCCAATCAGTTCTATCGTACGTCGTGCAAGCATTTTCACGCTCCATGCCTGTAGAGCACTTTGCGGAGGTCTGGCAGCTGACCAAACTCGTTCCTGTGATGCGACATATATTGCGGGCTGGCGCGTCAATTCGGATAGTCGTCATTTTTAAGTCTAAAGAGAGTGCCAGTGAGTCTTCAGTGTTCTTGATAAGAATAACCAGACCCATCATATTGCAAGAGACCGACTACCTCGAGCTGTCGAAGGTTGTCTCTGCTGCCTAATCCTTGCGAAATGAGGTAGTCCAACATATCTTTTAGCGCCTTCGGAAGTTTCAAATCTCGCTCCCTCATCACTTTTGTGTTGGTTTCCACCATGAAATTGATGTAAGGAGCGCTTAAATATATGTCGGGCCCTTGACCTTTTAGTGTGTCGCCTTGCGACTCTAGTACATAAATTCGAACCTTTCGTCCTAAAGCGCATTGAATTCGGAAGTATCATAATGCATACTATTCCTATATGGAAAATCCTCAGCATGCTTTTTCATAAATCCAGTAGTGGCGGGCCGGCAAGTGGTCTTGGGGATGGTCAGCTCTCTAGTTCTGTGCACTCTGCTTGGTCGGTATACACATCAAGAAATATCCGGATAAAGCTACCCAGTATTAACTGCAGTTGTCCCAGCACAGGATGGTTGAATATACTTACTACATGAAGAACATGCATTAATTTATATTTATATTTATATATGCGGATCTAGTTGACGTTGCTGATAATCAAAACATCGAATTCTTTGGCTCAATTCTATCTCTATTTAAACGTCTTCAAGAGTATTGCCTTAAAACATCTGGCAGAGGCCTACCCGGCCTGATAGAACTACAGTAGGTGTCGAGTTGGTATAAAATATTTAAGTCGAACGACCCGCTGTAGAAGCCTGCGTAATAAAGCTGCACCTACCAGAAAGAACGAGAGACGAACATACAGGTATTATGGCTAGCAGCGGAAGCAGACAGCATACAGTTGCTGCGAAAAAAAAGTCGGCGAGCCTGGAAGTAGTTTGCAGTAACTCAGCTTGGGTATATCTGAGTATCATGAATGGAATCAAGCAGATCCTCTGGATAAAGAACGTAAACTCGGAAGGAAAGAAAGGAGAGTTGCTGTATCTCTGAGGACATTAAAAACCTTTGAGTCGTGGACAATAGGAGGCATTGCTCAAAATCAAGCGCTGTGCCTTACAAGACATCAAGTATACGAGAATATGCTAGTTGGAAGCTGAGAAGAAGCTTGAAGTCACTCGATATCAAAATTTTGTATAGCTTGCTATTTTCACAGTATATCGCATGAAAAGCAACGATGTTTAAGGAGCACTGAACGACAATCAAAGCAGTTGATAACACCGCGCGAATGAGGTTCGTTGCAGGTCTTCAAGCTTCGAAATTTTGGCTCTCGGTGCCTTTTGCTGTTACTCTCCTTGTTCCGCTTTGCAAATGAGTCGTCAGGGTTCTGCCGGTCAATTCCGCATCGAATCGCCGTTTGGAGGTGGCTACAGCACCTATGGCGCCAACAGTAAGCACTGCTCTCACTGCTTGAGTGATCTCGAGATTCAGGTACTGATTCAACTTTTTTCTTTGTAGACCAGTCGCCCGAACCAAAGACGGCCCGGTGCGTGTTCTGCGACAAGGTAAAAGATGGAAAGAGTGAACGAGCGCGTAAGGGCAATATGAAAAGCTTATATTGACACACTTGATATTATATCAAAGGAAAAACCCGCGGATGCATTCTCAAAGTCGCAGTGGAGCAAGGTAAGAGGTATCCATTTTTGACTAGTCTATCAAATGCACGATAAGCTTAACGCCGTAATTGTTTTTCAGGTTACTTGGAATCGTAAGTGGAAGCAATGGGAAGAAAAATCGAAAGTTTTGCCAACAATTTATCATGTAGCTTATGCTCCTCCGGGCTACAACCGAAAACCCAAAGCTATCACTTGCAAGCAATGTACTGCCAAGCAGAACGATAAGTTGACGTGCATGATTTGTACTTTGACAAAGCCAAAGGAACAATTTGCAAAGGTGAGAAACGTGCAAGGGAAACAAGAGTAACAGCGCAGCTTCGTACTTATCATGCTGCTTGCTTTTTTACAGAATCAACGCCGCAACGCCGAAAAGGCACGCTGCCTGAAGTGCATGAAGAAAAGAGAGGAAGAGGATGTCCACGATTCCGAGCCTGAATACTCCTCTGATGATGGGCCTACCTTTGAAACTTGGCATGATTATACATAATCTCGCGCACTGGCAAATCGATACCACTTGCCTTTCACCTCCTACAAATCAAATTAAAAGTTGCCGTGACATTCTTGTATTTTAAAGTTCGAGAAATGCCAGCTGGATCGATCGTTCTGAAGTTACGAACGTGGGCCGGGAGCCAATTGGCTCAAAGTCGTTCAATGACTTTCCCAGCATTTATCTGTGGACATCATCTGCAACGATGAAACGACCGTTTGAACACATGCTGGAGCTTTGGATCCAAGACACAAAAACAACTGTCATATGCTTCTTATTCAGTCTGTAAGCGAGAGGAAAAATATGCTTGTTGCACTTACCAATATGCACCTACTGTTTATATTTAAATCTGTGATAATGGCCATTCACATTCTCTTGTAACTTCAAACAGTGGAAATGCAATGCGTCAAGAGAAGTCATTGTTACCAGATGTTACGTAATCGGAGCAGAATGCTCTGGCTTTGGTCAGTACCAATTTGTTGAAACATCCTTCTTTTCTCGTTTCTCTCGCGTCGACCCTCATTTACAACGACAGCAGTGGAGCAAAGGAACGCAGTAAACGTCGATGAAATCAAAAGGATCCGCCAGCTACTAGAGAAGGGCGACGACAGTTTTCGAAGCAAGACTTTAGAGACACCAGCCACTGTTTGGGACAAGCGATGCAACTAAACTTGGAGAGGATCGTGCCGTCTATACGTTTAGACGTGCCGCGGCTTTCGAGCAACAAAAGGACTACGCGTCCGCTATTGACGTGCCGGAGAAAGTGATACGAGACATCCCCGACATAACGCGTGCTTATGTGGATGTGGCTCGACGGTATCAACTGCATGGCAACTATCGTCAAGCGTTCCTGATCATCGAACGGGCTGTCAACGCAGTGTCGCCAAATGATGAGCTATACTCTCAAGTACTTGCACAGGGAAGCAATGTTTGCAGAGATAAACAACAGAAATACGAGATTACTGAACAAATCGTCATACGAACTATTGGACGCCATCTTCAGCCAGTTGAATATATATGATCGAATGCGTTGTGCAGCGATGTGCCACGGATGGCAGCAATACTTTGCGGCATGGAAAGTAAGATGGTCCATCGTCGATCTTAAAGTCTTGGTATCTTTTGGGACATGTAACTGGGGTGCGCTATACACGTTTTATACGCAAGCTGGCGGGAAAGAAGATTCAGAAAACCATTGTAACGCGTGCGAACTTATACCCTGAATTCTCGCAACTGCTGCACTATAGCGATATCACTGGTATCCAACACCTCAGTGAGTAGTTATTTCCTAGAATGAACATGCAAGATCATTTACCATTAAGTGCGTTACCAATATTGGCAGTAGATGATATCAATTGCATTGCTTCGTTAAATGTAATTTGCATGTCCTCTAGAACTAAGTGAGTAGAAGTTTCAGGCACTAATGTCTATTGCGCATATTGTATGAGTCTATTAGACTAACTTGCTACGCTGTCAGTTTTCCTGTGTTTATCATATGCTGGACTATAGAACTCGAGATGATATCAGCGCCTACAGGACCACAACAGATGTCGTACGGTAAGCATAAAGATGCCTGGAGAGTTATTTGTAGCAAACGTTTCAAGATGCTTAAAGCACCTTCAATAATCAAGCAACCAACTAAAGCTATTGACACAATCGAAGAAAAAATTATACAGCTCACATTCCTTTCTAACTGTATATTGTTACTTTTACTTCTATGAATGTCTGGCATTTCCCAGCAGCCAGCAGAATTTCATGAAATGTTATTGTGCGCTTGGTTGTAACCGATTTTTGCATATTTCGTATTCTCTTTTCTTTCCTTCCTTCCAATAGCAAATTTGGTCCATTCAGAGTCTGTTGATTGTCTCTGCTCTTTTGTCGTACATCTGGTGTTTGTTACGCACTTTGTGTGTTTCTTGTGTATCTGGTAGTACTCTTGCCGCGCACCTAGCAATTCCTTACTTCCTGTATCCATCGAGTGATCGAAACCCGTTGCATACAACGGTTTCGCGTTACTTGTATGTGAGAAGCGTTGTCGCCCTAAAAGCACCGGAACTCCTGTGCATAGTGCTTAGTCTGACGAGTTCAGACTAAGTCACACAATTTTTACTCTTAACAAATATGGGTGCGAACAGTTGCATAATGTTCGTCGCGCTTCACAATGTCACAAACTCTAACTAGAAAACTGCTAGTAGTGGGCGGCACAGGCCTCCTTGGTAAGGTTTGCGTTCTCTAAACCAACGCGTAACTAAAGGTTTCCAGGGTCGAGTATATGCAAGCATTCAGTTGCAATGGGCTGGGAGACGGTTAGTCTCAGGTTTGTTCACGCATGCAAAAGACGACTCGTAAAAAGGCCTCCTTAGTAATCACTGAGTTTTTAAAAGTCGACGAGGAGAGCCTGACAGTTTCAAGACAGGCGTCAAACCACGTTGGGCAGAAGAGGTGAGGCCCAAAGTGGGACAAGGTGTGACAGCAACGTGCTGACATGCGTCCATTAGGTGCATTGGGCTTCTGGAAACTGTCTTGAACCGTCCACGTATAAAAATTTGCTGGAGAATGTTACGGATGTGGTGCATACGATGGGGATCATTTCCGAGCTTAATTACAAAGGCGTAGTGGGTGCAAAAAGTCTATCTGACTTTGCGTGCGGACTGGGTCGTATGGCGAAGGAGGCGATGGGCATGCATGATAGAGGCAACCCTTTGAAAGAAGAACAGCGACCTACGTTTGAAATGATGAACAGGGATACCGGTATGAAAGATAAGTGAATGACGAATCTATGCAGTATTTTAAACATTGCGTTTTTTCTAGCTATTACTTTGGCTCAGGAGGTAGCCAGGGTACCAACAATCGACGCATTTGTATACATTTCGGCTTCTGATAGCTTCCCCTTTATTAATCCACGATACTTCAGCTCTAAACGACAAGCCGAGCAATACCTTTTCTCCCGTCCGGAATTTCGTTCCATAGTTTTTCGGCCAGGCAAGCGAACGTATTCAAAGTGTGATGTATTTCATTAACTGACTCACAATTTTGATAAGGGTTCATGTACAGCAAAGATAGGATGGCCACGACTCCCCTGGCAACGGCTATTCAGCTCGCAAATTTCGTAACGAAACCCGTTGCCAGAGAATTGGAAAGCTTACCGCTAGGCGCAAGTCTGACGACTCCTCCGTTGCATGTTGATACAGTTGCTCAAGCTATAGTGGCGGCGATAGAGAAACCAGGATTGAAAGGGATTTTCGATATTGAGGGGATACAGAAACTTTCTAGAGGAATGTAATAAATTGCTGTCCAAAAAGAGTCCATGGCAATGACGTACATACTTGACTTTGAAGCCAACCGTAGGGGTTTCTTAAGTGAACCCACATGCTATATTTTTCTTGCAAATTTGGCAAGTCTGTTAGGCATTTGAAATGTTCGGGCTCTTATCTTTTTGTGTTTTTCCCACCTTTACTCTTCGTTAACAGCATGAGCAATTAGAAATGCTACGTCCTGCCAAGTTATTTTCGCCGCTGTTTCAGCTTCGGCACTATCTAGAGAACAAGGTGGCCGAGCTGATTCATCAGCAACCTTCCAGCATCTCGGTTACTTTTAGCCATGCCAAGAGTTACAACTATATTCCAAATTCTTTCCAAGCAATCACCTCCTTTGGCCACAGACATCCTAAAGCGCCAACTCTATATCGTATTGCAGAACAAGAACAACAGAGATTGCTTCGTGCCATTCAGCAGCGTGTCCCGATCGTCAAGGTCTTCTCAGCACCCAGCATAGTTCACCCCTTTACGTACAACTTTTCGTTTGCTGGTGTAACCGCAAAAGCATCTGTCCAGCAGTTTAGAACGATTGTCTCCTCTGGCGCAACGACAGCCGCGGCTGGAACCACCAATATCGGGGCGCAAGAGGGTATTTATGCAGCCGCCGGCGGTTTCCATGGCGGAGGCTTTCATTATCGGTCCACCATGGTTGGTTACGCACGAACACCTTTTGCAGTTCGCCAGTTCTCGACAGCCAAATCTCCCTGCATTACATTATTCCAGCAGTCAGCAGGTGCAAGCGCGCCTGAGCAAGCCAACAACCTCTTCTCACACGTATCCTCGCGGTTCTTTTCGCCAGCAGGCACAAAGATTGGCTCCAACGGTCACGCGACCTCTAATCAGCAGCAACGTATGACGTGGTCAAATGATACAGAAGACGACGAAAAGACAGTCTCACGCAAGCAACAACTGTTCCCTAGCGACGAAAGCAAAAGGGGAGTGGTTGAACTGATTCAAGACGACGTGTCTGCGGAAGTTCGCCGTCCTGGCCTTGTCCGACGCGTTTCTGTATCTAGCGTGGAAAACGCAAACGCGCAAAAGTGTCGCCGTCTCCGTCGTGCCTCTGACTTTTCTGGATACAAGAAGGAGAAGTACGTACAGCGTTTGGAGTATGTGCGCCATGACGATCTTTCCGGTTTCTATGCAACTGGGCGACCTGGATTGCAACGGAAACAGTCCGTCCGGCACTGGCACTCAAGTCGACTAAAAGCACCACCTCCAAAAGATGATTTATCAGCAATGCCTTCTGATAGACAGCAAGTCAAGAGATTATGCCTTTCAATACGGTTGGATGGCTCAAGTTTTTGGGATTGTATACCAAGCAGTCGACGACTCGATTCCACTTTTATCGCCTCATTGCGTTCGGTTGGAGAAGCTTATCAAGTGCATCTTGTACAGGTTGTCGCATTACTGCAGCAGCTTCAAAGGAACGGAGAGTACCATGTGCAAATCGTCGGCAGCGAGATACGCGTATTTTTACCTTGTTCGTCTTCCATTCAGTCTGCAAGACAGCTTGTACGCTATTTGCTGTGGCAAGTCGGTGTGGATCACGACAACGAATTATTCAAGATCGAGGAACATTTCGTTGACAGAGATGAGATAGAAGAAGAGCCATCCTTGCCAACCACTGACAACAGGGCGGAAATCGAGCAAAATATCTCGCAAGTGCCATACGATGATGTTTTTGGACCGGAATACTTTAAAGGCATACGAGAGTTCTTGGACCATGTCGATGATTTAATTGAGGCAAGTCCTGCGTTTGCCAGGCAGCGCCGTTGACCGATTTTGGCGAAAGGTCTCTCTTTACTTAATACGCGCTTTACGAGCTTTACTGCACTCTATGTCATCGTTTTTAGTACTTGACCTTTTCTTTACTTTCTTGTCTCCCTTTTAACACCACCCGGCTCGCTGATATGATATTAGCCTTTCTCTATGATTTCTTTAAATAAATAGCCATCTTTTAAACGAGAAAAACTACATTTCTCGATATCTTTGATGTTTAATGTAAGAAGAATAGTTCCTGACATAGATGGGACTTATGGCAAGTCTTAGACAAGAATGCTTAGGGCGATGCAGAAACAAACGGTCTCTTTGTCTGACCTCTATGCTAATTCATTGTCTATCACCAAATATCATTATCATGGTACAAAAAATTCCTTCCTTTGTCTTTCCCTTGTTTTTCTCTTGTTCCCAATGACCTCTCGACCCGCTTCACCTTCTCACGAAGCCTACACAGCTAGTACATCGTCAGCAAAAGCGTCTGCTGGAGGAAATGGAAAGCCAAAGGATAGGTGCGCGCTGGGGCGACAAGACAATAGTTTGATCGCAAGACTTTGGACTCACATACAACATGACAAAAACAGCTATATCATAAAGACGGGAATAGTAGGCGACACCAATATCGGCAAGACCAGCCTGATGGTCAAATACGCTGAAGGTGACTTTAACTCAGAGTATATACAAACACTAGGTTCGGATTGGCTTTATAGCATGTTATTTGATACGTCCGGTTGACATGGTTTGACTTAGGGGTAAATTTCATGGAACGTTCTGTGGTGATTAGAAACACAGAGATTACTTTTAGTATATGGGACCTTGGTGGTAACTATCGTCAATGTGGTCAACAAGAATACATATTCTCACTGCAATATATTGCTAGGCCAAAAGGAGTTTGTGAGCATGTTACCGCTGGTGTGCAACGATGCAGTCGCTATTCTCTTTACGTTTGATCTGACTCGCAAGTCTACTCTTAACAGTATCAAAGAATGGTATAGGCAAGCGCGTGGACTGAACAAGGTATATATAGCACATTCAGAAACCCGAACCTTTAAAAAACGTTCATTACTCTCTGACTAGCTATTTTCAATATAGAGTGCAATTCCGATATTGGTTGGCACAAAATACGACGAGTTTGTGAATCTTTCAGATGCAGATCATGAAGAAATAACAAGACAGGCAAGTGACAAGCATTTCCGTGTCGGCCAGTATTCTGTTTCTTCTTGTTAACAGAAGTTATTTCTTTAAGGCACGTAAATACGCTCGGGCAATGAAGGCCCCGCTTATCTTTTGCTCGACGGCTGAATCAATCAATGTTCAAAAGATATACAAGATAGTGCTCGCCAAGGCCTTTGATCTTAAATGCACAATCCCTGAAATATCTGAAATTGGAGCTCCCATCGTAGAATACAGTCATTGTTGATACCATCCGACCGTGAATAAATTTGGATAAAAAAACGCAGAAGGGAAATATCTCGAAAGAAGAGCCAATAAATGCTTCTTCTTGGTTTTTAGACACTAGAAGCGATGTGGTAAAAAGTTCCATACAGTATGTATATATATATATATATACAAAGTTCTTTGCAGTGTCAATAAAGGGATATCAATAATCATCGCCGTGGTTGGCAAAGAAATGGGTGTATGTTATGACTAGATTTCCATGTATGTCAACATCCGTCCTCGACCGCTGATTTTTGCCAAAATAACACTTACTAGTTCCATACACGAGGATACCACCTGCAATGCTCATAATCATTGCAGGAATAGTAATCTGCAAGATACTCAGCTAATGGATATAACGACAATTAACCTACAAATAACTTACAACTTCGGCGTGCGCTAATACAAAAGGCAGACCTAGTATTTAACAAGATACATTAGTGAGCCAAGATATCTCGGCAACCACACATAACGACTTACAGAATCCTGTCACAATGAACATGCCCGTAATAAAGTGTCCTGCATCAATAATTCCACTGTTGTAATCCGACATGATATCGTCTTCTCCTGCGCATCGAGCACACAGAGCATTTGGTAACGGTGCAAGTACATATGTCGCAACTATTTCCAAGAATATCAGGCAATCTGTTTGGATATTGAAGAGTGCTAATGCGAGACTTACCCACTAGAAGTGGCCACCAGTTGCTAGGGGGAAATAGAAAGATATTTAGTCGCGTGGCTGCTGCCTAGATACACTCATGCTAACTCACTAGTAAAGTGCGCAAGATAAAATAACGAGAAGGAATCCTATAGCCAGTACAAATGCCAGGGCAATAATGCTAGAGTAATTTTATTTCAGTGTCAGTGCCGTGTATACTGTATCGCATCCTGTCTTGGCAGCAAGAAAGATTAGCCAAGCTTGTGATCAACCTACGCTAAATTGAAAACGCTTCAGTTTAGGTAATCGCAAAACAAGACGAATATTCCAATCTTTCCAGATAGCTTCTTCCATCCTTCAAGATAAGGGTTGCTGTTAGCAACCCAATACTTACTTCTTAGTCCTGCCATGCTTGAAGAATGTGTTACAAGTAGTTTGAAGGAAAGCCTTGTGGAATGGTCCGACGCTCTCCGAATTGGTGTCCTCGCTTCCAGCTGCGTAGATACGCTCGTTCTAGTCCAAGCTTAGCTCTGTATATTCTACTTTCAATATACTGTATCGACCTTTCTATACTAAATATATAATCTTTCCATTTGACTGCTGTCTATTTCTGTAGATAACGAAAGAAAGAAAGAATTTGAGAAAAGGAAAGACATCAGACATGGTCTATGTACTTTTCAAAGCCTGCAAAGGAATGATAAAGCGATGCTGGATACTCTTACAGCTTTGCTGAATCTCTTTCTATAGAGTATTCTGATATTCTACGGCACAAGCTGGAGAAGGATGTCTTCTTTTCAGGTTGTCCTTAGCCATAACGTGTATCCTAGCAACCTCTACAGCAACTTCTCGATATTGCTCCTTGGAGTCTCCCAGCTGCTTGCAAGAGGATGAGATAGCAACCATATCTATGGAAGCAAAGGAGCTTCCTATCAAAGCCTTGTATCTTATCACGTCGTGCCATTTTTTTTTCGCTGAGCGACAAAACAAGCCCAGCTGCATGAAACTTCATCTCGCGTCACAACGCAGTGGCTGAAAGAAAAAAAAATGTTCGCGCCAAAAAGTGTGGAACGATAACCTTTTTCCTTGTTTTACTCATCAGAAATGTCCTTGGACGAATCTATCCTCAAAGAGCTTAACGCAATCCAAGAAGAAACGGCCAAAGTTAGCCGAGAAATTGAAGCTTACACTCGTAAGCTCATGACACCTGTGTGGAACAAGCGTCGCGAGGTTGTCAAGAAGATTCCCAACTTTTGGACTCAAGCTGTAAGTTGTTTCTATCGATTGTACCCACAATGACTTACCACAAACACTGACATTGTGGATCTTGCACGTGCTTGTAAATGTATAGATTGGTAACAACGCTATGTTCGGTGCTGAGCCCTCTGAAAATGATGTCGACGTAGGGCATTCTTTCTATTTCGTGCACATGGACGCGTCAATCAACTAAGGATATCTTCATTTTAGGCTCTTGAGAACTTGACGGATTTCCACGTCGAGTACGATGAAAACAGGCCCAACTACCGCAAAGTCATTGCTGTATGTCATGGCGGATCAGAAGCTTATGCATCTTAAATTAACTTCGTTTCCATGGTGATACAATAGACCTTCAAGAAGAACGATACTTTCAAGAACGAGACTTTGATCAAGGAGTTCGAAATTGACGAAGAGAACGACAACTCCGGAAAGGTCTTGAGCAAGTCCACCATCGACTACCATCCCGGCAAGGTACACAGACAGTGACGACAGAAATATGCTCGGACTACTGACGCGCGATGGTAACGATAGGCTCCCAACAAGAAGAAGCGTAAGGCAGGTGAAGAGGAGGATGATGATTTCGTTGCTTCTTTCTTGGAATGGTTTGAAGACGACTCGATTGTTCCCGGTTTGATGCTTAGGTAAAGTAAATAATCTTTAGCTCGGTAAAATGAACAGCTAGCTAACATAGAAGTTTATTAAAATGACAGTGAGGAGATCTTCCCCAGTGCTGTCGAGTAAGTCCAGTTGTTTACGTGTCTTGAGTCTTTCAGCTTATACTTATCCAATAACCAGGTCCTACCAAAACGACGAGGAGGATGATGATGCTGAGGAAATTGAACTTGGCTCTGAGGATGAAGATGAAGGTAAGCATCTCTAAAAGAGCAAGGGATTTGGGTTTCAGAGAGAGTACTCATATCCATCTTTAGAAGAGGATGAGTCCCCCAAGAAGAAGCAAAAGAAATAATTGAGTAAATAGATGCAAGTATTATTAGTACAATTTCAACGAATTGTTCCTTTCGTCAATTTAAGTAAAATTTAAACATGAAATATATGAAGTGCAATAGGCAAAGAACGTTTATTGACAGCTTTAAACCTTGAAGCCACGGCTTGCACGCTTACCGCGAGCGCGCTCGAACTTGCGGCCCTTGCTGCGGACGTAGGGCTTCTTGTTCTTGTGAGGGCCGAAGCCAAAGTGCTTGACAGCCTCGCGGGAGTTCTTGGAGCCGCGGATCAAGACGGTGTTGGAGCCGGTAGGGGCGCGAAGAGCAAGCTGGTCGAGAGTGAGAACTTCACCGCCGGCCTTCAAGATGCGAGCCTTGGCAGTCTTGGTGACGCGCAAAGCAGCAACAGAGAGCTTGGGTACTTCGAGGATACGGCTATCGTCGGTAACAGTGCCAACGACGACAAAGGTCTTATTCGCGTTTTGAGCGTTGGAGTATTTAACAAGACGCGAAAGAGAAACAGGTGGGCGATTGATGCGGGACATGAACAAACGCTTCAATACGACCTTGTTGAAGTTGGCGTCGGTTCTGCGGGCAAGGAAGCGGTACAACTGTCGACCATATATGCGTTTAGAAAATTCGATATGTGCCTCTCCTATAATGTCCACAATCGTACCTTGACCAACAAGAGTTGGTACACGTTTTCCGACTTTGGGGCCGTTCGGTTGCTGTTCTTTACGTGGTGACGCTTCAGATCAATACCCTATACATAATCATTTCACATTGTTAGAATTTCCGTTCCATAGCAACCGCCACTTCTTGAGCAGTTCAATCCATCGCCTTGAGTATCTATCCATCTTTCACTGAAAGCGGTTCATCCATCCATCCAGCAGCTCTTCTCGCTATCAATATATCTGTACACTTTGCTACGGCTACATACCATTGCAGCTATGACCAAAGAGGAGGCCTGCCATGGTGCCGTTGGCGAGTGCCCAGAAAGGTCCAGCAATTCCAAATACCGAAACTCCCGCAGCGGCGGTCAATGCAATCAGACGGGGTGAGTGTCCCACACCACATCGGTGGCGTGAACTGGAAGATGATGCACTTGGGCATTAAGATATTTATAGTCTCTCAGATACGTGGAGCTTAGTGAGCATTTCGTAAAGACGATTGGTGCTGCTACAAACGTGCTCTATCGTCCCTGCTTTGACACACACGATTTAGCAGCGGTTATTGAAGAAGCTTGGCTACGCTTTTATAAAGATCTGTAATGGTACAATACAATTTGATAGACCAAGTTGCTATGGAAACAGGCGAATGAAACATAGCAACCATCGCTGTAAGAATGCAAAAGTATCCAAGTAGTATATAGAACTGGTAGCTTTCTCGAGATTGATTCGTGAAACAAAAGACTTTCAATGGAAGTTTAAGTATATATATATATTTAGCAAGGAAGTTTTCGGAAGGAAGAAGAGATCAACCGTCCTTGCGATCCGCGCTCTAAAAATCATGCGAGCGGGAAAATGCCATAACAACACTGCACAGCACGGAGGCAGCAAACCTTTCTTTCTTTCTTTTCAGGGGCAAAGATCCTAACTGCACGCTTGACATGACAGCACAACCACAAGTAATACGCCGCCTATATCCCGGTAGTCGCCTAGAGGTACGCATCGCATTTGCACTGTGTTAGGAATGGAGCGTTCGTGTTCAACGTTCTGCCATCTATAGTCAACTTTCGCGTGGCCATTTGAATCGTTGGAAGAGCTCGATTCCTCGTTCGCAGTCCAGGAATATTTGCAGCAGCTCATCAGGACCGACCATACAAATGTTGAACGCATTGTCGCGGTACCAGAAGGCGTAGAGAGCGAAGTATGGCAATTTGAGCACTTGCGGTGAGTGTTAAATCGGGATAGTAGGAAAGAGTATCACCGTTGCTAACATTTCTTTTTGTACAGGCAAGTATGTCTCGAGTTATCACAACTCGTAGTTGCTCTGGAGATCGACTGTACAAAGGAAAATTGTCCAGAAATGAAGGCGGATGGATGGCTCTACCTGTGCGCGGCGCATCCATCGACTCAGTCGGTATGGATTCAATGTCCTGCTAACCCCTTAAGAACGTGCCTTGCCATCCTAACGACAACATACTGATTAGTGTCCTGCGATCGATTATATTATTCATACACTGGATGGTGCTTCCATGCTGTTGAACAATTCAAAGTATTTCCCAAGCAGGTAAATACGCGACAATTGTTGCATATTAAAGCTCTATACTGAAGCATCCTATGTAAAGGATTTCCATTCCTGAGCCCTCCCTGAAGCATTTTCAGTCTATTGCTCGACGTTTATATCGGATCTTTGCGCATGCGTATTTCCATCATAGGGAGATATACCAATCTTTTGAGGTATAAATATGCTTGCCGCACTTTTTTCGTTTTCATCTTGATAGACTTAACATGAAAACTTTGTAGAACGAAACTTCACTCTATGAACGGTTTGCCTTACTTTCAAGAAAGCATGAATTGATACCACCGAGCTTATTCACTATTCCAGACGAGGATTCTCCAAAGACGGAGCAAGAGGAGGAGGACGATAATGCTAAAGATGATGGCATGACAAGTGACGAGGGCAGTGTTGTGAGAGAGTCACTGTAGAGTCCGATCAACATATATATTTTTATCATTTGTTCGCAATTGCGCTAAATAGTACTCGTACGCGCTTAATAAATTTGTATATATTACGATCTTCGTTTAGCTCCTCAACAACTTGATCCAAGTTGGGTATTGGTGGCTGGCAGTTGACCACTGTTCGTTTTCATTTGTTAGAGAACTTTGTGGCAAAACTCATAGGCAAATCCTTTCTTTTAGTTCTTGAACTTGCCTGAATAGCTTTTGTTCTTGTCTATCCGCAGATCAAAGTAATATTTCTTTTCCCAGTCTTTTGCATCGATCAGTGTAAATATGAACCTATTTAAATCAACTACAAGAACATTGTGAGTACTTCTATGTATTCGCTAATTGAGCAAATGCTTTTGCTTACTGTCCAGAGGCTTGATGCTAAGACCTGATGATTGCACTGTTGCCTTCAATTCTGCCTGATTTATCTCCTTTTCCGTGATCGCCGATTTGCCATGCTTCTCCTTGGCTAGCAACAACATGTACGTTTGTTAGATCAAAAATCCGCTACTGATCAACTTTTTCTGGATACCTCATACCATTTTTTGCCGCAATCAATTGCTTTTGGAGATCATCGCGCATATTTTGAGCCTGTTGCTTTCGCAGTGCCATTCGTTGCCGCTCCTCCTGTAGTTCCTTTAAGCCACGTTCGACCATTTCAGCCTCTTGCTTCGCAGGCGGCAGTTCTACATTTGATCCCTTAGGTAAAAAAAAAAGGCCTGTCAACACTTGTAACTTTATCATTCTTACTTTGCTCAAGCTCCTTGATTCGTTCCTTGCAAGCAGCAATGTCTCGTTCAAGTTGACTTTTCTTGTCTGTCGATAGACGATCTCAGTTTTCACGGACATGAACTATATTTTACGCTCGTGCATCCATGGCAACTTACGCGCATGTTCGCGTGCAATCTTTTCAGCTCGTTCCAATCGCGCAATGCTGTTCTCCTCTTGCGTGGTCGAAAAGCTCTCCACAGCTTCACTTAAACTGGATACTTTTGATCTAATGTCGGCCTCTAATGCATTTAGGTCTGACAGGTTGGGAAGTGTGTAATCACTGGATTCCATGCCATCCAAGGGAAGGAGTTGGTTTTCTTTTTCTTCCGCCTTTGCAAAAATGAGCTCAAGATATATAACCTTTTCCTTTATCTTTTCCTTTATCTTTCTGTCCAACTCTTTTCAGAGTTCATCTTTATTATCGTTATCATTACTACTAGTACTATCGTGTAATTGTATTTGCTGCGTGATGGATGGGAATACTGCGTTCGTCGAAGTGATTATGCTAGTTTGCGTCGCTGCATTTGTCGTTTTTGCATTAGTCGTGGCAGAATTGCCCTTTGCAGGTGAAGGTCGCAAAGCCATAAAGAGTACAGTATCTTCATTGGTGCCATAATTGAAAACAGTGGTTAGCCATAAAACGGCAAAGGCAATGAGGATAGCAAAGAAAACGGTGTATAATGGATTAATGACCCCCGTGCCTTTCAAATATCTCGAGTTAACGTCCATACTCAGCCTATCAACCACATTTTAAAAGAAATACCTCCTGGGAATTGTGTTGGCAAGACTACAATCCGGCATGTATTATCGGCTGAACCGCTGGCCAATAGCTTTCGGTCAGGGCTGACGGCAAGGCAAGTTATAGAGAATCCATGGGCATCTTTCAGCGTATACAAAGTCTAGCAAATGTGAGATATTTTAGCGAGTTTGATGATTTGTATGCATAATTTCTAGAATACTGTACCCGCAGAGTTGTTGCATCAACAATGGTGATACTATAATTGGCAGTTGCAGCGACGACTATGCCTCCTTCTCGACTATCAGAGAGTAGGTTAGATCCATGATTTAAAATAGGCAACTTGATGAATGCAGTGTAATAGAACCTACCTGATACAGAATGCTGTTACAGGTTTGCTGCTGATCTTGATCATCGAGTCTGTTTCCAAAGTGTAGGCATCGACCTTGCATAGGAAGCTTCCAGATGTCTTTCCTACACCGTTCAAGACAGCAAAGCCATGGTCCTTTGTATACATCCGACCGTATCTATTACAGCAATCTTAATCGGTTGTGTGACGTGACATATATCATTATCCAATCCTCTTCCACTACCTGAATCCTCGCAACTGCAGCTGGCGTTTTTTCTTGTCGAGTTTCGCGGGCGAGATTGTTTGCATTATTTCGCCCATGTGTCGACCGCGCAAATTGACGAGTTTCAGGGCATCTTTAACCACGCACACCAGTTTATCCTTTTCTAGAGAAATATCCACGTCCAACACTTCGTCGTTTTCGGCAGCACGGATAGGGTCACAGTATGGTTCCAGACTGTTGTATTTGAAAAGGCGGACAGAACCCTCAGATGATCCGGTGGCGAATAAGGATCCGTCTTGACTGAATCGCACTACTTTCTGTACGGATATCGAATGAATAAAAGGAAATGAGGCAGATAGTAAATCATCAAAATCCTCCCACCTGATAATCATCTACATTCTGTGAATCGACAGTGGACATTGTTTTCTTTAAATCAAAACTTTGCAAAGGTAACCTTCGTCAGCGTCACCCATTCGTCTTCCTGCTGGCATTGATCCTTACTGCGCTTCCAAAACTTTAAAAAGTCTACAGCTTTCATTCTTGTCCTGTTTAATTGCTTCCTCGGACGAATTGATACCAGCAACGACAACATCTTCCTATATTTTTCATTGATCAGCATTTGCTGCTAGGATACACAGCAGATCAGTTGCATGTATACTTGCAATAGGATGTATATCTAAGCACATGGGGGCATCTTCTCCATCTGGAACCTCATAGACTGCCTCCTCCTCAATATCTTTACGACGTGGCTCGACCTTGTACGAGATCTGCGAGATGAGGAACACGAGTGAGTAACCTGAAACAACATATACAAGTTGTCAAAACTTTACGAGCTTATTTTTGACACCTGTTCGGCCTGCTCCTCCACCACCGCCGAGCAAGAGCTGATTTGATGAGGTAAATGCAAGACCATACACAGGGATGCCGACGGGTACGGCAAAGGTGGGGCAGATTGGACGCGGCATTTGGGTGAAACCTCTTGTCGAATAAGGTACACTGGAGTTGAATTCAAGCGGACAAACTCTGATGAGGAAACTCTATGCAAAAACGGAAAAATTCTAACCAAATGGTGTTAAAGTAGACAAGTAATAATGCGAATATGTTAATAGCACTAGCATTCTAGCAGGCGCTGAAAATGCGTTTTGAAGGTAGTATCAGAGTATATTGAAAATTGTAGAATGGTTGACTAGAAAGTTCCGTCTCGCAACTGCATAGACTGGACCTGTCCGTCGTCGTCCCAAAAGTATGCGTTGCTGAGGACGGGGATTGGGCCTCTATCCAACCTGACGGTGACAAAAAGATCTGAACTGCCGCTACGTCCGAGTTCTATTGCAATCTCGTATTCGCTGTTATATTGCGGCTTTCCATCCTTGCAGTTTGGGAGAGGTTGAATGGAGTACAATATGTTGCAAACTTGGTATTGCTGTCAGAATATGGAAGCCTTCCTTTGTAAGGGTACATGTACCGTATAAGGTAACTTTTGCCAGTTTCAATGACTGGATGGTGTTTAGCAAGGGTAGCAGATATTTGCCGGATAGCATTACATTGCCGTTCAAAAGCTCGCTGTGAGTATAGATTTCTAGCTCTTTGAGGTTGGGGAACTCTGGAGCCGCAAAAAATGTATGAAGCAAGATTAATGGCAGTTTCGAGTCTGGATAATCTTCTAGTTCTGGGCCATAAAATTCATAATGTTCTACTATCAATGACATTAATGCTATGCAGTTCTTGGCGATCTTTTGTAGTTGGAAAATGCCGACGCTGCTGTTGGCTATCCTGAGCTGTCTAAAATTCTGTAGCTCATGGATTTTTAGGAAGATAGTAGTAGAAGCGCCGCCGAAAGATAAGATGTAGAGTCGCTCCGCATTTGGGCACGCCTCGAGGATCGAAATGGCGGATTTGATGACATTTTCGCTGTCCTCTGAAGTTCTTGACTCCAAAAAGCAGATGCTGACCGAGAGAGATCCTCCGGTATTCTTGAATGCAGCCCAAAATTTTTGTTCAGGGAGGGTTTTGTATGTATGAAGTCGTAACTCTTGTAGATCAAATTGTCGTCGCTTAAGATACTCTGAGAGGACGCGTTCAGACAGATAAGGACTGCTGATAGCAAGTTGCTTTGAGACCGGTCCAGCAAGCAAAAAGCTTTCACAAACAAAGATGCGACAGAACAGGTGCAATATCTTCACGGATGAACAGTGTTGATTGATTGCAGCAATGACCTTTGTCGCCAAGTTTCAGTGAATATGCTCCCGACTCGCAGCTCTTCCAGCCAAGGGCTGTTTGATATCAATGTCAGTAATATTTGAAGATAATGCGTCTCCAAGTCGGTGTAGCTACGGAATTCCAGCCGGGTAAGAGCAAGTGGCTGTTGTAAGGAAGATAAAGACGTCGGGTAAGAGCCGCTTAAATCCAAACGTAGATGAGTCAAGTCCAAGCAATTCGACAGTACTTTCTCGAGTCCAATGGAATCCTCGTTCTCGTCTTCGATGTGGTACATAATCTTCAAGCTTGTAAGTGTGTCGCGATTCATATCTATAAACCTCAAGATGTGTGGACTGCAGACTTCGGAACCTTCACAAATTGTCAGAGTTGCTCGTATTTTCTGGATTTCTATCTTGAACGGCTACTTACTGAAGTCCTTGATACCGACAATATTATAGTCACATAGCAAAGATGCGAGATTATAGAAGAAAACGTTTGGCCCATGCGGTATGACGTTGTTCTGGGTGTTCCTTCTCGCTAGTTTGGTTACGAGCTGCCTATGTCGCTCTGAGATCGTTTTCATCGTGCTAAAGCATCCAAAGTCGATGACGGACCACATCTCGTGCCATTCGCTGAAAAATACTGCCAGCCTCGACACGCTATTGCTCATAACATCCGATCTCGTATATCCAACTGGCTGAAGATGGCGTCAAATAGTTCGTATGACAACTTGTTCAGCAATCTTGTATTTCTTCTGTTGTTTATCTCTGTGCAAAAGGCGTTTCTTCGTGCAAGTAGTTGTGAGTACAGATTATCGTTCGGTGAAACTGCATTGGTAGCATGTTCGATGATTAAGAATGCTTTGCGAAGGTTGCCTTGCAGTTGATATAATCGAGACGTGTCGAGATAAGCACGACAGACGTTCATGTATCACTCTTTCCAACTCCTCGATAGCAGATACGTAGTCCTTCTGTTGCTCAAAAGTTGACGAACATTCAAGACGTATAAAAGGCACGATCGCCTCCGAGATCTGCTGCAACGCTTGTCCCAAGTAGTTGTTGGTTTCAGTAAAGTTTCCCTTTGAAAAGCTGTTGTCCCCTTTCTCCAGCAACTGGCAGAATCTTTTGATCTCAACACTGAACTGCTCCATTGCTTCCATTGTACGTGACGCGAAGGAAGAAAAGCAAGGGATATTAAACGTTGAATTACTCCCGCAACTCGAATTGACCGCATCATGCAAACTTAAAAGCTTTCTGCATGATGAAGATATCGCATGATGTTCCTATTGCATTAACGGTGCCACTTTGAATCTGTAGATCTATTTTGGTTCTACATAAAGAATGCTTTACCGCAGAATTCTCTTTTTTGAGCTAGCAAGTCCGTAATCGAGGAATAAGCATGCATAATTTTCATGCAAACGCCATGTTTGCATATAACTTTTAAGACTACTCTATATAACTGAAGCGTTGGCCGAGCGTAGTCCTCTCCTCAGTATACCTTCTCGCTTTCCGCGTGCCAGACCAGGGTATCACATCAGATATGCGCAAAGTCTCCAGCATCCGTGAGCGGTCGCAGCCAAAAACTGGCAAAGACATACAGGCGCTTCCTTGGTGTTATAAATTACTTCAGGGAACACATCCCCAACATCTCCAGGTTGACA
>KK100054.1:29982-62593 GCA_000611695.1 Rhizomucor miehei CAU432
ATACACACTTCCTTTTATTCAATTTTTACCATACTGTTTTAGTTACTTTATTGACTGGTCCATTGTGATTTACAATGTTCGATAAAGGACGGCAGCATGAAGAAATATCAACTTGTTTTTGCTACTTGAGCTATTGAAAGTCTTGCTAGTATTGTCACTATACAGTTTCCCTTGCCACCAAAGTCCAAGAAATGGAGGAAAAGAAGATCGACAAGAAAAAACGCAAGAAAACAGCAAAGTGAAGTGGTTAGGGAATTCACAGATGGCTGTGCTAAAAATTCGGAAGGATGATCCATTGTGATGATCAGAAATGCTCGTGCATAAAAGATTAGAGTGTAAAGTTTATCATATATCATTTCTGTGAACGTCTGATGCTCTGTGTGTAAAAGTGTGATTCGGTGGTTTGTTCTCGATATGTAATTCATCAAACTGTCTATTCACTGAAAGCTTCTGTTCTGAAGATATCACTGCAATTTTTGGGAGAAAGATGAAGAGATAGATAGCTGTCCACACAACATTGCTAGCAACAATGGATAACCCACCCCCCCCATTGTTTCTATCCTTGCAGGAAGGCATATAAATCACTTAATGGTTTCTGACCAGAACCACCTTCTTCCATCTTCCTACACGTACCGTGCCCATCACGATCCATTGCCTAGAAAAAATGGAACGCATAGAGCCAGAAAGGAGAAATCCGACTTGGCGTTTAGACAAGCCCGCAAGCTCGAGGACCAAAGCAGCTCTATTTTCAAACGACGTTCATTTGACTGGACCTGATTTTTCCAGACATCAAGCAGCAGCTAGTAGAGGTATACTTCAAGAACGATAATTCTCGTGTATATTTGATAAATTAACGCCAAGACTATTGATGCTTAGCTAATGCAACACCATCTTATACCGATATAAACTGGCAAAGAAACGACAAGAGCATCTCTTACCTGGTTGCACCTTACGAGGCATATCCACAACTAGTGTACATGGCCTCTCAGGTTTGATCAACAGGCAGCCATAATATCCGAGGATGGGGACCTCTTCGTGTACAGTGGATGCCTCAATACCATCAGAGTTGTCAAGATTGACTGGGACCTCCAAGACTTGCCGGGCGAGCACGCCACGAAAATCCATTCTCTCGACCGTCTTGAGTTAGGTACGATCGAGAAGAGGGCTATCGAAGAGCCGATGTACGGATGGCTATCCTGAGTGCACTGTCTGGCAACAACTATGCGGAGGAGTCTTTTGGCACTGTGCGGAGCTTGTTCTTGAACATTGACAATACTGCATATCCCACGTCCCCTGACGACCTGTTTGAGCTGGTAAGATAGTACAGATAGCTATCAAATCCAATACTTCAAAACTAACGTGTTCTCTCAGGCACTTGAGCAGTTGGCGCCAGTGCCCGAGTACCAAAAGGGACGTTTTAACTTGGTTTTAGCACAGTTTTGTATGCCGACAGTCTTTGCTGCTCAAGAGCCAATGACAAGGATGCGCTACACGGCTCTGGATATACCGATAGATCAGACAACTCTGGCACGCCTTGATGGTCCATCAGTCAAAAGCATGTTCGCTGCAGCTCACTTACTCTGCTTAAATTTATCGCTAACGAACTTTATATTACTCTTTAGAGCCATCAGTGCGTCAACAACAAGGCAGCCGTTTTAAGGAGATACGAGCCCGCTGCCCTATACAAGCAACCACTGCACCTGAGAAAACTGACCCTTTGCATCCTTTGGAGCTCTACCAGCAACAACAGAAAGCGCAAACGAAACTATCTGCCAAACAACTCACTGGCCAGAAACGTAAATCCACAGCCTCCAAAACGGCAAGCGCTAAAAAGAAGAGAAAACGAACGCGCAAATCTACCGTTATAAGGGACCCGTACACGGTTGAAGCGAAAGTCATCATCGAGAAGAGCCGTGCCACCATGACGCTCACAGCCGGACTGTCGTCATCCGTCCTTGCAGCTGCACACTCGCGCCATCCAAACGATGCATTGGTGCTGGAGGTATCATTTCGATTGGGATAGAAAACGACCCTTCCGCAAGACTGCTTTCCTGCCGGAAATTCGAACAGTGCTACAGCGCCAATCCATCGACCTCAGGGCGTTTCAAGGCGTTGTCGGCATAGATTTCGGCGAGACCTACTTTGCAGCAACGTTTTCAATGCCAATTGATGATTCCAAGCCTGCTGTACAGCATTTGCGAAACGTAACGAACTATATGGCCATAACAAACGCAATGCTGCCTGGCTAGAGAAGAGAAAAATTGCAAATGATATCAAGCCGGTTGAAGAGGTCCTCTCTATTGGATCCCAAGGTCAACACTCGGACGTTATTTGCAGTATGTTGCAGCATGGCAACAAGATAGAGGAGGACTCCATTTACACGACTTCTACCGCAGTAAGGCCGTGCTACGGAGGAATTGGGACACGCAGAAATCTATCAACCCGGCATTAGACAAATGTTGTCACCGCATTCTGACACAAGGACATTGGCTTTCCTTTTTTTACCCTCGGTCGTAAAGGCTATCTTGCTTTGTAATTCCCAATTTTTGTGGCAAAGAGCAATGATATCACCACCCATGGCAACATGCACGTGATCTAATATAAAGAGTCCACAACTGCTCAATCTCGACAAACTTACGTTCCAACAGTAAATTTTGAAAAGAAATAGTATCAAGTGATGGAGTCTGGAACGCAACATATCTCTCTAGTCTCTGTAGGCTCTGTACATTATTATACGAATTGAACATGAAGACATATCAACCGTGTAGGATGAATTCACTTTTTCATATGATACCGTATTCCCACTTGACCTATCTTCTTTGTAAGTTGACTATCTCATATTGTATACATTTGATATTAGATCGCAGTGAGAGAATCTATTGTATAATTATATAACAATTCTAGCGATACAGTTCTAACAGATGATTTGGTGCTCTTGACGACAGACGAACGACACTAATAAAACGTGGTACATTTGTTCTTCAGAAGCAAGTGAAAAACTTTTGCCTCAAATTTAACCTATGAGAGTGCAGAATGCGTTTGGATGGTTTTAAAAGCTTTTTGTATTCAACATACAAAGGTAGCCTATTAATGAAAACAGGAGTAGTGTTATTAGACATCGAATTGAAACGTTTACATTATCAAGGATCTGTTTAGAGTAATGAATATGTTGATAATATAATGCTGTTTTCCACACTCATTTTGGGCATCGATAGCATCTCTGGCCGTCGTCGCCTTAGCTACTACAGTAACACATGGAATAAATCGCCACAAAACGATCACTCCCTAAACACCGCAACAAGCAACGTTGTTCGATAAAGTTTCAACATGTTATATATTTACGGTAGACACCCCGAGCTAAAGATATTCTCAGTCAAAAGGAGATTTGCTAACTCAAAAACGTCATAAAAAAGATTAACTGTACAAGCATAGTCGTCTGGTCAGAAAGAGGCCGGTATCCTGCCGACCACGACCATCAATACTGCCTACGAAAGGCGACATTTTCCTCGTGTTTTACGGTAATCCCTGACTCCATGGTGATTTTACTATCATGTAAAGCGACTTGCTTAAGTTGAATGCTGTCCATCTGCGTTTCGGGTGCTACTGCCTTGTTTCTGCTAAACAGTTTCGACTTCTCTTCGTCGTCACCAATGTACCGCGAACACAAGAGTGTAATGGCATTGGAAAGGGCGAGGAGTTCGATACTTAGAGCGGCGAAAAGTACAATGTATACGATCTGAAGTTTCTGTTGTACGAAGAAGTTCAGGGGCTTGTAACAAGGAGGTGCCGAGTTGACAAGGTCGTCTGGTTGGCAGGTTGGACCTGGTACTGGATGATCGTTGGCATGAGAAAATCCGCAACAAGTAAACTTTTAAGAGATAAGCCCGTTTTTTAATATCCCTCACGGCAGGCAGAAGATGTACGGTATTTGTAAATACTACCTTAAATTGAGCATATAATCGATACTCTTGACTGGCATCCGACCACGTCTGGCTTAACCACGAGGAGGTGTGCGCAGCTTGGTCATACACAATTACGGCTGTAGCAATTTGATATATAAAGTCGATAAGAATAATCGTAGTGTACAGTATATGAATTGCTTGGCGGTCGATACAGATAGCCCCTACAAAGCCAATTACAGCTGAGAAAACTAGGATAATACCAAGGATGTTGATCACTACTCCCCGGGCTGCTTAGTATACTTTTATCTACAGTTTAAAAGAATATTTCATGTATAGATACTTACTCTTAAGGACATTGAGTGGAAACAAGATTGAACTTTCAAGCCGTTGCTGCGCTCCAAGGGTACCAAACACCATCAAAGCGCCGCCAAAGCATGCAAACAGACAATTTGTCACAATCAAATAACAACGACTTAACCTGGATCAATGATCATAACGTCAATAGAGAAAAATATAGACTTGACAGGCATAAACAAAAGGCTGCTACATACCGTTGACAACACGCCATACATGCAAATTAAGGAACGTGGAAGTAATAATAATAAAGAAAGAGAGATATTAAAGAAAGCGTAAAAAAGAAAAAGAAGAAACCAGAAAGAAAAATGAAGAGGATTGAAGACAGAATTTGCGTGCGTAAAGGGAGACTATATTTAGCAGTTTGTTTGAATGAGAATCACTCCCTTAACAACGTATCTCCCTGCCCTGGCGAGCCAGAATTGCTATAACTTTATCAAACTTCAATTCTATTAGTATCGTGGATAAAGACCAAGTCTATAAGATATGTTATAACGAAAACTACATTAAAATAATGCTAGCCCTCTTATCAAGAATATTTTGAAAGGGAGAATTGTTGTAAGGAGCACACCCGAACTTTAACTAGGAGAAACTTTGTCGGATTGATCCCGGCAATGCGGGGTGCCTGAACACAAAAGTGTACTGGGCACCACCCCGAGGGCAGAAAAGCCACCTTGAAAAAATACTTTTTTTGATAACGACTTTACATACAGGTCCTGAGCACTCCACACTCCTCTTTCCTACCTCATTACGAGTTTGGAAAGAGAACGGAACGTCACTTAGTCCAGTAACACAGAACGCATTGTCATTCACCATGGTGACCGCCTCGTCTCCTGCCGAGTCGACTAAAGCCGAGAAATCCGAACAACAACAACCTGTCGCCAATGGTCAAAATGAAGAGTCCAAGAGCGAAACTACCACCAAACAGACTGTCGCAGCCCCGGCTCCCGCAGTAAACGTCTGGCAAGCACGAAAGACTGCTGCCAAGCAAACTGAAAAGGAAGAGGAAGCTCCCTCAGGTACATTTTAATATATCATTCGATTAAAGTTTTCTCTCGATACTGAGACTCGGCCGCTAGCTCCTCTCGCTGATGCCGCCTGGCCTGCACCCAGCGAAGCTGCAGATAAAGCCAAAGAGGCTGAAGATGAACCAAAGGAAAAGTTTGTTGCTCCTAAAGGTAGGCAGAGAGAAAGAGAAGAGATGGATTTACAAGGCTGTTGCTATCGTCATATATTTTCTCACGTTCCCGACTTTCTAGCCAAAGGTAGAGGTCAATGGAAACCGTATACCCCGACCATTACACACTCTACACCAACGCCCAATGGCCGTTCGCGCAGTTCTCGTGGACGGGATCGTAGGGACGGTAGAAAGTCTCGACGTGGTAGCCAGGCTGCTGCTCGTCCGTCCGCCGACAAAACTGATAAGGACAACCATGCCGAAGCCAACAAGGACAATGAACAGCAGGAAAGCCACTCCCAGCCATCGTCTTTCCACCGCGCTGTATACCGTGGACGGGGTCGAGGTCGTGGACGCGGTGGATACTCTGGTAACCGTCGCCACGACTATGTGAACGGAAGCCGGTTACGACCTTACTACATTAGCGTTGACGCCGAAACTCTCAAATCTTACATTCTTCAACAAATGTAACGTTGATCCGAATTTTTTTTGTACTCTCAAGTATTTGACTAACTCGACCGCTTTCACAGTGAATATTACTTTAGCATTGACAATCTATGCAAGGATATCTTCTTGCGTAGCCAGGTTGGAATCAATGAGGTCATTGGATGATTTTCAGATGTTGACAAAAAAAATGCCCCCTCATCTAGATGAACTCGGAAGGCTTTGTCGATATCCAATTGCTCGCCAACTTTAACCGTGTCAAGGCCCTGGCGTCTGATATCAACTTAATCAAAGAGTCACTGCAGGAAAGTGAATTGCTTGAAGTTCGAGATGACAAGGTTCGCAAGAAGGAAGGATGGCAAACTTGGATCCTTCCAGCACAAAAGCAACAAACTGCAGCCGATGTTGTCAAAAGCAACTTGCCTGCCAACCCACCGACACTTGCTTCGCTAGCACGACCCACGATTCCAGCAGCAAAGCAGACAAACGGCAGTGAGCGCCGCAAATCGCAATCTCGCCCACCAAAGGAGGAAGAGGATGATCTTTTTGAATTTGAGGATGACTGGCAGGACGGTGCTCGTCCCAACACGGTTCAAAAGTACTATCTGTCCGACGACGATTCTGAACTCGACGACGAGGATGATGATCTCGAAATTGATGAAGACACCGTCGCTCGTATCATGATCGTCACTCAGCGCAAGCGCGACAAATCGCATACCTCGTATGATCGTGCAAAGATGAACGATGAAATTCTCGAAATGATCAACGAAGGATTGTATCAATATGAAACTGGTCTGGTCACCACTGAAAATGGAATGAACAACCGCAAGGTCGGTACGATGGATAAGGAGCACTTTGCTCAATTGAGCGCAAGTGCCAAACAAAAGGAAAGCGGCGAACAACTTGGAAGCTACGTTTCCAGCAAGACCATCCATGCTAAGCCCATCAAGTCCAACAAGAAGGCACCTCGATTCTACCCTGTTCGACCAGAGTCGCTTCCCAGCAGTGCATTGTTTGGCACCACTCCTCGCTCTAGCAAGAAGGAGCATGATGACGGTCATGTTGGTTGGGTACTTAGTGACCAGGCTTACCACTACAACCCCAACGACCTGCTTGCTTCCAGCTACGGCAAGTCACCAGCCCTCAATGAGTTGTCCACTTCTTTGGATATTGCTCACTCCTTCCCTCACTTCGAGCATCCCAGCCATGAGTTGCTGAGAGAAAACGGTTTTGTCCAGCACAAGTACTACAAGTATCACGCAAAGGCCTTGAAGGAACGCAAGCGGTTGGGTGTTGGCCAGTCTCAGGAGATGAACACTCTCTTCCGTTTCTGGTCCCACTTTCTGCGTGATCACTTTAACAAGCGCATGTACAACGAGTTTAAGAAGCTGGCAGTCGAGGATGCTAACCAAAACTACCGATATGGTTTGGAATGTCTCTTCCGTTTCTACTCTTATGGCCTTGAAAAGCGTTACCGCAAGGAGGTCTTTGCTGATTTCCAGGAACTAACCTTGGCTGACTATGACAATGGCCATCTCTACGGTCTTGAAAAGTTCTGGGCATACCTCTACTACCGCAAGGACAAGGCAAAGAGAGAGCTCAAGGTCGATGAGCGCCTGAATAGCCTCGTCAACCAGTTCAAGTCTGTCCAAGACTTTAGAAACGCTCAGGCGCCAAAGAAGGAAGGCGATGAGACATACAAGGTCCCCCACAATGGCGTAAGTTTATAAAGAAAAGGAAGAAAACTGGTTGTGATTTATGAACACGCAGACTTAAAACAACTTCGTATATATATAGAAACAACGTGGAAGTGTCAGTGGACCTTCGGGTGCAGCATCGCATGCTGCCTAAAGGAAAATTCCACCATTTACTTGTATAAAAAAGCCCTCCCAAAAAAAGTCTGTAATATTTCTTCTTCACATCTGTACTTTTGTGCCTTTACCATTTTTCTTTTTTCTCTTTTTCTTTTTCTATCCCTCACATAGACATTCACAAAGTCTCTCTTGTCTCTCTCTCAGTCTCTCTAACCTCTCTCTCTTTATCACCAATTTTTTTCTTTTTCTTTTTTTTCCTAAAACAAACAACACCATTTACATAATAAAAGGATTTGAAGGATGTTTTGGAAGTAGTTATCACAGACTTTTGTATTCGAATCGTTTATCTACCATGAAGTTATGATTGATGTCCTGAACCAGGATTCTAAGCGCTGTATTGTTTGTTGCAGCTGCCAGTTTCTAGCAACAACGATAGCCCGAATTTGCTGAAATTTCATAAACTGGAAGAGGACAATCCGTTTTTCCAGGATTGATCCCAATGATGGTATAATATCCCCAATCGAGCCATCCGTGGAGCACTCTCCTGCGCCTTTGCCGCAGTTAAGGGACGTTCCAAAAATGTCGATGATGAAGCTCCAGGAAAATTCGACTTGTGACTGGTGACCCGGCAGCAAGCGACTTCACACTGAGTTGATCTCTTTTTCCTTTTGCCAGCTCTGTTCAGCTCTGTTCAGCTCTGCTTTTTTAAACATACCATAATTCTCGACTGGCATTCCTCTCCACATGGACAAACCGTGTCAGAATAATCTATACTCTGGACTATTGATATACCGTTTGCAGCGAAACGTCGAATATTTATTATTAAACGACTCGTTTACAAACAAGAAACACTGGTTCTGTCCCAAGGGACAGGTCATCGGACAAGAAGACGAAGTCAAGTAAGCTTTGCTTCTGCCCGATTCTCGTTTGAAATATGGATACTTAGAAACAAACTGTAGATGTGCTCTGCGCGAGACCTTTGAAACGACGGGATTGAGACCCAAAGATCTACGTGTGGAAGAAGGTTTCAAGATCGAACTTAAATATCTTTCAGGCACAAGGTACGTAATACGGGAAGCAACCTTTGTATAATGGAACTGACGACTAACAATGTAATATAGACCGAAGAAAGTAGTATATCGACTTGCACAAATTCTTGACAACCATGCTCGTCTATTACCAAGCGCAGAAGGTGTACACTTGCAATGGTGCAACCAAGCTGTTGCAACCGAGAAGGTCATCTTTAAAAGCATGCAGGACATGTTCAAATATGCCCAATCGTTTATTGAGTCGAGACAGAAACAAAAGCAGAATCGACGGCAGCAACATGATAAAGAGACCGCGGGACGGCCGGTTAATGGACGTCCATCCCTATCTCCTTCAGTAACATCTTCGCCTGCACGCCGCCAGCTGACAGAGGCGACTCACAACAATAATAACAACAGCAACAATCATAACAGCAACAGCAACAGCAACCACAATTACAATCACAACCACAACCACAACCACAGCCATAATCCATTGTATAAAACGCGATTGTGTGAACGGTTTGAGACAGAGGGAAGCTGTCCGTATGGATTGAAGTGTACATTTGCCCACGGTATTGCAGAACTCAGGGAACGCGTTGAGGAAGACCAGCGTCACAAGGGATCACCTGAAGCCGAGTCTAACCCATTGTATAAGACTAAGCTTTGTGAGCGGTACATGCGCGACAAGTTTTGTCAGTATGGACCAAAGTGTCACTTTGGTAAGTCTTGAATTATCCCACGAGGGACGAACCTGGTTATTCAATGTTGCTCTTTTAGCACACGGTGAAGCAGAACTCAAAGAAAGACCGAATCACGAGACCTCACGTGGGCATCGCATGTTGAAACAGGAAAACGGAGATGATGGTGGTGGTAATGCATGGCGACCCCGTACGGATACCCGCTCCGTAGGTGAAACAAAGGTTAATGATACTCGGGCACAGTAAGTAGTTCAATAAAAAAGTTATCGTGGTTAAAAGAGAAGTTTTTAAAATGGTTGAAAAGTGTGGACGATGCCACAGATGAACTTTCGAAACTCTCTATCCAGCAGGCTGGAGATAAGCGCAATGTACAAAACACGATGAATGGAAACATTAGTGTAGGCTTGTCTTTCCCCCCAGGAGTATTCCAAACTATCCAAATAACTAACAATACAAATATAGCAAACCAGTAAGTCGTGGATGAAAATTGTACACCTCTCCAAGGAAGAGCAAGCGCGCATGGACATGTAGGTATATCGGGCATATAAGATCATCGCAAAAGCATGAAGCGATCCTGAGCCAACGATATCGAATAGTACGCCTCCAACGAAGACCCCATCACCTACCCCTGGCAAGAGCGCAATTGAGGAAAACATTATTGGGGAACTCAGAGCATTTTTTATAAAGAACCCGTCTCCTATGCGTATGGATGGCAAATTATCGGACGATGTCAAAGAAGTGACCAAATTGGAGATGAGAAACGACCTATCCAAACGTCAACTATTGTACATATTACTGGTTAGTCTTTTGGAAAAAGGTACTCCAAGTGTGAAGCAAGTCCTTGAATTGCGTGCACCCCTTTTCAAAACGGCAAGTATCACTACTATTGATGCTTATTATGGGTAAAAGTGAAAGATGAATAACATGTACATATCGTTTCTAGTTTGTCAAGACACCAGCTGACCAGCATACGCTGCTGAAAGCGTGGGAGAGGTTTGTAACGCAGCGCTGTCCAGCTTTGTTAAGCAAGACCGTGGTTGCGTTCACTACTTGGTACGACTGCGACCTAGTAGAGGACGAAGTGTTTATAGCTTGGCACGAAGCGTTAAGCGCAGATAGCGAGTTGAAGGAAAGGACAACTCGTTTCGTAGAGTGGCTTAGTACAGACGATGATGAAAAGGAATGAAAGAGTGCTTTTGCTTTTGCGTGCTTTTGTCAATAATGGAGCGCATTGAAGAGAGTCTGCCCAATCTAGCAACAGCGTATAAATACACACAGCCACAGAAATGTATACATACGGCACCCGACATTGACCGTTTTCTGAGAAGCAAAGCGTTTGCACGTCTCATGACCTTCATTGTACTGCTTAATACCAGTGTGACGCAGAAAAAGGTCTCGGACTCTTGCCACGTCTCTGAGGTACTTGTTCACTTTGAGCTCAAGCATGCGTCTTATCAGGCTCTAAAACTGAGGGAAACAATTTCCTGCAGCAAACACAACGAATTCTGGATATGTTGGATACCATGGACTCTTGGCTAGCTGAATTCCCACCTTTGGAGAACCCACAGCGTTTTGGCAATAAGGCATTCCGGCAATGGTTAGCCAAAGTTGAGCAAGTGCGTTCCGAGTTATACATAGCAGAGAGAACAGCAATGGGCTAATATTTCTCTCTATTAGAATGCACATGCATTAATGCAGGCGGCTTTGCCGCCCGCCATGCACCCCGCTATTCCCGAGCTGGCGGTGTATCTAGTAGGCGGGTTTGGAAACAGTACACGCATCGACTATGGATCTGGTCACGAGCTCAACTTTCTTGCATGGCTGGCGGGCATTGCAATGCTAGGTGGATTCTCGCCAGAAGATTATCAGGCGGTAGTGCTGCGGGTCTTTGTGAGATATCTCGAGCTAGCACGTAAAGTGCAGCGTACGTATACCCTGGAACCCGCCGGTAGTCACGGAGTGTGGGGCTTGGATGACCATCAATTCTTGCCATATGTGTGGGGAAGTGCCCAGTTGATAGGTAATGATGCTAAAGAAAGAAGGATAGAGTGCCCTTGTTATCGATCATAACTAACGTTTTGTTTTTGCTCACAATAGATCATCCACGTTTGAAACCACGGTCGATTTTGCAAAAAGATATTGTGGATGCAATGGCTGGTGACTATATGTATTTCCGATGTATTCAGTATATTCACGAGGTAAGTCCATCATCAGTTGTTCTTATAGAAAGGATAATACCTTGACGTTGCAAAGGTAAAACGTGGACCGTTTTTCGAACATTCACCAATGCTATATGACATTTCGAGCGTTCCTTCCTGGAGCAAGGTGAACGCTGGTATGGCGAAAATGTACATTGCAGAAGTCTTAAAGAAAGTACCCGTTGTACAGCACTTTTTGTTTGGATACTTGTTTCCTTTTGAATAACAACTTAAAAGATTTAACATCCTGACAATTATCTTTCCCTTTGATGTTGATCCTTAAAAGAAATCACAGGCGAGATCAACGGACAGTACCACGTCAAAGTACAACATTCTCGCACAGTTTTCGCAACAGTAACCTGGTTAGAAATACGTCATGTCTTAGATCTGAAAACAAAGCCAATGTTCGGTCCGACGCGCTAAATCGCTAAGCAACGACTTTTTTTTCTGCAGCGACCGTGTCCGTGTTTCTTTGAGACCGAGTTATAAAGAATGGGCATGAAACCACAAACAATTGCTCTCATTGCAGCAGGCACTGCTGTCACAGTAGGTGTCGGCTACCTCGTCTACTTCGACTACAAAAGACGCAATGATCCTCAGTTCCGCCGCAAATTGAGTAAAGTTGACAGGCCCCGAGAAAGACTACACTTGAACGATTGCATGTTGACACAAAAGTTTTTTTGTAAAACCGTATAGAACGCGAGCAGAAAAAGTTGGCCAAAGAAGCCAAGAAGGTTGAAGAGAAGGCCAAGCTCGATATTGCTGAGCTTATTAAATCCGTGCTCGATGCTGCTTCCAAGGAAGCATATCCAAAGACGCCCGAGGAAAAGGAGAAATATTTCATGGAACAGGTGGCTGTCGGTGAAGCCCTGTGCGCAAAAGGTCTCTAAGCATATATATTTATACTTTATATTACTTCCGGAGAACATCTTTTTTTTGCTGACGAGATAGCACTGAATTACAGGAGAAGAATATTACGGTCAAGCATTGTTGCCTTTCTACAAGGCCCTCAAGATTTATCCTGCACCACTCGAGTTGATCATGATTTACCAAAAGACACTTCCTCAGACTGTATTCAACCTGCTCATCAACATCATGTCATTGGAGGTAGATAAGTTAGAACGTACGATGGATAGTGAACATTGTGACTCACTCGCAAGGCATTTAGCAAACCAAACGCCAGAACGAATTCTATGACCAATTCCCTCCCAAGGAGACTCATGTTAAGATTGGAGAATTGCCAGCAGGCAAGACGGAGGACGGCACACCTATTGTGCGTCGTGGACTGGTAGCGGACGAGGATATTGAGGAAGGCCAGGTCATTTACGTCGAACCTTCCTTTGTCGCCGCATTGCATCCTGAATTGGAGGTATGGGGGAATTACCAGTATTAAACATCACCGAAACGCAGTTGACCAAGTATTTTGCTATGTGCATAGGGTGCATTTTGCAACTTTTGTCTCAAAAAGGTCGGAGAGGAGAAGGTTAGCTGCACCAACTGCGACAAGGTCGTGTTCTGCAGCGACAAATGCAAAGAGCTCGCCGACAGGGACTATCATCAATTCCTCTGCACAAACGACACCATCGATGCTGAAAACAAGACCAAGGAGAAGGACTTTTTCCAGAGTGCACTGGAGCGCAATGAAAAGTACCCCTACATGGTAGCTCGATTCCTCTGCGCCATGGTTGCTGAAGAGAAGGAAAAGAACAAGAGGGAACAGGAGCAAAAACCCGTCTGAGCCAAACAAGACCCACTTTGGAGCTTGGGATCACATTGATCGCTTCAGATACCTGGATATCAAGCCCAACCCTGAAGTTTTGCAGGAAACCAAGACCATTGCACAGCTCCTTGGAAGCAAGGTACCCGGCGTGGAAGAATTTTTGACAGACGAAATATACTTGACTCTCAAGGGTCGCTTCATGTACAACTGCTACGCCGTTGTGCCCTCTGAGTCTGTCGAGACAACGGTGAGGAGAATGGATAAGTGCCATCAATGATAGCATTTTCTTACTTGAACTTTCCTTGCTTCATAGGAATCTTCTGAGCGCATTCGCAAGACGCCCGCTGGAGAAAAGTCTTCTGTAGGTGCTGCACTGTACAAGATTTCAACTTATGTTGGTCAAGCAAAGTCTGAGGAGGAAGCCAACACTGTGCTGGAATTCAAAGAAGGTGATCATCACATAACTGCCACTGCAATCAAAAAGATTGAAAAGGGCCAGGAGCTTCTTGCTGTTTATGATCTTTCCAAACCTGAATAAATTATAGAAAAAGAAATGTGGTCATGAAAAGGAAGACTGCAATTAATACAAAGTCAAGTGTCTTTGTAAACCAGGATGCAAATTCTTATTTACAGTGAAGTCCAAGACATTAGTCTGGAAGTAATTTACTTTGAAACTCTTCAACACTCCATCGCTTGGTACAGCCCACCGCCATTAATCACAAAGAAGTTCAGGTGCATAATTTACTTCCAATGTAGAATAGGGATTTGCTACAGCGATAGCCCAAGTTTCTAAAGATGCCCGGAAAATACTATTCATTTGCTGACGGAAGACCAGATACCATCGTGGTTGAAACATAACGATACCAGACCAGTGGAAGCCTGTCTTCCTATGAGTGCAGGCTAGATGCTTGTGGCCGTTTGCTCCTTGCGCGTCTGCACTGGTTGAATATTCGAATATCAGGCTTTGTCTAACATATGAGGCGGTGTCATCCGACGAGGCTGCTTTGCAGGAGCATTGTCGCCACTGGTGCACAAGATACATATCTTTGTAAAGCTCTATTGGCAGCTGTTCCTTCTCAAACTCGCAAGACTTCACGTCCGGATGCTCTCGTTGCTCCATTTCCTTTACTGATCAGGACAGGCGCTCCTGATCAATCTTCCAACTTCTGAACCAATAAGCCTTTACAGACACATTGTTTTTTTTTGAACCATATAAAAATCTTTGCGGTTGAGAGAACTCAAAGTCTTCATTATTGTAATTTACCAGTCAAGACTATCTAAGCTATTCTAAAAAGAAACTATTATAAAGATAGTATGCTAAAGTGGAGAAGGGGACAATGACACCTCCTCTTCTTTGTACAAAGATTTGTATAAGAAAAGATAACACTAGTGGGAAAGTCTCCCAACTACCCAAGCAATACCCACCACTCTCCTTACACAATCAATGAACAAGACCCACCCACTGACCCTTTTTACTTAGGCCCGCCAACATCTTTCACCGTCCTAAGGGTTAGTTCCGCCCAGAAATATTAGTACCTTTATACCTGTCGGTGTGGCAATGAAGAAGAGCGAGGAAAAGAAGAACGTGCAACTTTCGCGCCTATTTGTAGACGTTTCGTCATGTGATTTTTCAATTGTCGCCAGAGCTTCGCGTTTGGGAGCCCTTTTTCTTCAACAAAATTCAATGTTCCTCCCTGAAAAGCAAACAAGAATAAGATTTACATCTTGTTCTGTACTTCCAGCGGCTATGATAGCAGCTTTAAGTTATGAGATGCTAAAGTTCACTGTCGGGAGGTGCAGCACACCAGCCACACTGGATCTGTGCGTGTTGACAAATGTGTGGCGCATGCGACTTAAGTTGTGGCGCCAAATGCCGACAGTCCCTAGCTCACGGAATTGGAAGCGATTTTTAGTGTCTCAATAGGAAGTCGCGTTTAGGCAAATCGCGCCCTTCCTTCTTTACTGCGAGATTATCTGGAACCAGGGCGATATCATACCTTTACTGCTCTTTTGCGACTCAGCTTGCGGTACCAAGTCTGACCAAACGAGATCTCACAGTGCTTCCAATCTTATGCAATACAGAATCAACAGTAAGTTTTAGATCTTGGCGCTTGCTTGATCATTTTGAGCAAAATTGTAACATTTTTCTGTCCAAGCTTAACCCGTACTCAGATCAATGCCATTAATGCCCTCGTACCGCTATACTAGCCTTGCAACCTGCCACAAGAACTCAGTGCGCATCAATCAGGAATATGATAGACCAACAGCCTATGGAGGTGCAAAGACGCTCGGTAAGCTCTCAAGTTGGTGAGCTACAAGCTTCACCGGCTAACATTCTTCAATCTAGTCTAAAGAGGGATTGTAAAAGTTTACAGAGGAACAAGAGAAGAGCTATGGAGCAGTATGTACTGAGAGAGTGACATAGTCCGACGGCGCATAACGGAAGAGCGATAGAAATAACCAAGACCAATCCTGCGTCATTCGTCAAAATCCCGTTCTTCCACATTGAAGAAGACGATCAAGTATGCTTCAAAAGCGACAAGTCTATCCAAAAGCTATCCTGGGTATTATTACTGTACCAATGCTCGCTTGAATACCCAATACCAAATATGTATACCAAAAATATTGATTGTTGCTCATGATAAACAGTTTCTAGTTAAAAAATTTATACAAGTATACGATTTCAGCAGAGATGAAATGATGTTGATAGTATGAAGCAAACAAGTATTATATCTCGATGCGCCCGGACAGCGCTACAGCATCCACCGTATGCAATGAAGTTTCTATGGTTACCAGGAACACACGGACTTCTCTGATAGGTTGTTACGTGGTGCCTCCTCTTCTTCTGCTGTTTGCTTTTTTGGAACAAGCAAAAGTTGTGGATCTCTCGGGAATCGACAAGGTCAGTCAGTTGATGGAGGAGGCTGATCATAGCTTTGACAGCAACTGCTTTGACAAGACGACTGATTTACTCGAGCAAGCACTGCAGCATTTTTCAGACACACTTGTGCCAGTAATATTACAAAGACAAGCTGAAGCTTCAACTTTCGAGAAGAAAAAGGACTTGACGCTTCCATCAAAAAGCTCCAACAAGTGATGCAAGGCTACCCCAAGCAGTCTTTTGCATATCTAAATACTTCCCGGATCTATAGAATACGCGGCAACTAGCGTGAAGATCTCTTAATTCTGGAACGAGCCGTCAAAGCAATACTATCAAATGATAACCTATACTCGCAAATAACTACCCAAAGAACACGAGTCGCAGACGAGTTACACGAGAGTAATATTCAAATGCTAAATCGGCTTTCGTATGAACTTTTCGAGCCAATTTTGGGTCAACTCGATCTACACGATCGAGTATGTTGTGCTGCAACTTGCAAAGGATGGCGAAAGCGTTTCAAAATGAATGGGCAGATATGTGGGAGACTGTTGACTTTACCGCCAGGCGCGAAGGCTACGGCATAGATGCGAAAAGTTACATGCTGGACAGCTACAGCCGTTTGATACCCAACTTGGTCGGCAAAGAAGTCCGGAATATCGTCAATAGATATCTGCTCCAAAAAGGAGTTCACCCTTTCAAGTTACTCTGGAAGTCATCTAGAACCACATGTACGATGGTTCTAGATGACCTCCGAAGAAGAGAAAGCTCGATCGTTCTGACAATGGCACTACGGGTACTGTTACTGGTCATTATCTCAGTTTCCTCAAGGCTACCCTTGACGAGATGGACAAGTACCCGGAGATGAAAGGCTACTACCTCATCATGGATAATGCACCCATCCATACCTCCAAGGACATTGGAAAGTACATCGTTTCGCGCGGATATCGATACGCTTATCTCCCACCGTATTCACCAGAACTCAATCTAATCGAGCAGTTTTGGTCCGTAGTCAAGAGCAAGGTCAAACGCTCTAAATTATTGGATAATGAAACACTCATGACCAGGATTGCCGAAGCTTGTGATAGCTTGCTCTTAAGCGATTTCGACGGTTTCGCTCGACTTCCCGTAGCATGTTTTGAAAAATGTCGGAATAAAGAAGAATTGCAGACGTTTGCTACGCAATGAGCTGCACGCATCATCTATTTCGGCGACAAGGCTGTTCGCAAAAGGCGACCATCGTGTTCCTTGAAAAGCGACTTAATTTTCTTGGCAAATGCGACTGATCGAATAAATTGGATACTTAACTTACGTTCTCCGTAAATGCTCGGCACGTATTTCAATCTGCCCTGTTTCGCAAAATGGTTGACCGCATTTTGCTTGCTCTCCTCTACGCTAAATGGGGACCGTCGGGCCGCAAAGTCCATCGGATGGACCACGCAAAATTTCGTTTGTGAGCCAGCGCAAATTGGTCTCTCCCAAAACGCCAATAATTTTTTCACATCCGCAAACTTAAAGGAAAAATCCAGTATTTCCGCGGTGTGAATAAGCCCATGGTGGTACATTTTCCCATCATTATCACAAATTTCCCGCCCTTGCAGCACGGCGAAGACGGAGCACCTTTGCATCGCGTGGCAACCAGCGGTGACGATGCTGTGCATGTGGATTTGGATCTACCAGAATATACGCCTCGCTATGAACAGATTGTAGCAGAGTAATAATTCCATCCTTTTTCTTTTCCCCTGATACCGAATCTGTTTGTATATAGTTTTTACAATTCTGTTCTATCTACGTGTATTTTCTTGTATCCACCTAATGAATTTTCAAATACATCTTTAACCATTATCTACAAGATTGCTGTAGATGTGCCTCATAAAAAGGCAAGCAAAATGTAATTGGTTATTTCCACACTCTTTGGGATTTGACAGAAGGTGTAAAATAATATCTACTTTTTGGATTGGTTTACTTCACGGGGGAATATGTACAAATGGAAAAAGGTGCTGCAAACGGCAAAAAAAGTATTATACGAGCATCTTTGACATGTATGGTCCTTTTGGAAAAAACATCAGTTAGCACCACTTTCCTCTATCTCATATAAATTTTTCAATTTACCATCCAGATGGTATCCAAGTTTTGCATAGTAATGGCGGACACCAACGCCCGAAATAACGCTCAACTTGACACTTCCATGCTCTTCACGAGCAATACGTTCAGCTTCCTCCATCAACAAAGTACCGAAACCTTGGTGCTGGAACTTAGTAGGGTCACGGTCGTGCATAGGAACGACAGATCCGTAGACATGCAACTCGCGAACAATGGATGTTTGACCAACAGATGTCAATTCAGGACGGAAAGTTTGAGGGGAGCATTTGCGCAAACGAAGCAAGCCGATCAGAATATCTTGATGAGGATCTTCATATGACAGGAAAGTCTCCCATCCGCCGTTTGCCACGTAATCGCGTCGAATCAATTCTACCTGGTCCGGCTTGATTTTCTGGTGAATTTCAGTAATACCGACTTCACGCGTGCGCACATCTCGGCATTCGATTCCCAAATCCTTCATACGGTTGAGTGCAAGTTCGCGCAAGTTGCCGTGTTCTACACCAGAGGTGACCAAAGGCATTGGAATATCACGCTGTACACGGTAGATACGGGTCCATGGCGGGACCAGTGCCAGAATTCTTGCGACCAAGTCGACCAATGCATTGGGTGTATAGTTTTGGTATCTTCCGGTTCTCCACAGTTCATACAGACCGGTGCCACGAATGACCAAGGTGGGGTAGATTTTCAGACCGTCAGAACGGAAATCTGGGTTCTCAAAGTATTCTTTAAACTGCTCCATATCGCGTTCCATGCCAACGTTCGGCAGGTCGGGCATCATATGTGATACGACCTTGAAACCGGCATCCTTGGCCAGCTGGAAGGATTCACAAACAGCCTTCACCGTGTGTCCACTAACATCATATTCACTTAGCCTCGTATCCTCCGGAAGTTATATAATATCCCCATACAAACTTACCGGTTAGTATCTCTAGCGACATCCTCGTACACACTCTGTACACCAATTTCCAGCCGAGTACAACCATACCGCAGCATTTGACTCAAGTGTGGCTTTAGGCAGTAGTCTGGTCGAGTTTCAATGGTGATACCAATGCACTTCGTTTGGCTTTGCTGAGAGTATCTTTTCCAAAAGTAATAAATATGAGTAAGAGAGGGAACGTGAACAATTATGCACCATTATTATATGTTACCTGACAGCTTCATCGACATCGTTGCTAGAATGTCCCGACAATGCATCGTGGAGGTTTGCGATAAACCAGTTTCGATAATCTTCGGGCATCGACATGAAGGTACCACCCATCAAAATATATTCGACCTTGTCTACAGAGTGGCCCAACTACGTAGCTGTTCAACTCGTCCTCTAGCTTGTTCCAATGGATCGTATCTAGCACGAATGGCACGCATGGATGTGGGTTCATAACCAGTGTAGGACTGGGTGGAGTACTCGAAATCTGAATCAGGACCGCCAGGACAGTACCTATCTCGACCCAGTTCAATGATTATCCAGCAGCATATTATTGCACTATCTAAATTACTTACACACAAATGTTTCCAGTCATTGCAATATGTGGGCATCGATGAGGCTTGCACATGACAGCGACAACAGCAATCTGAAAACCAGGAGTTAAAAAACTTTTTCGTCCCACAAATATTACGCCTCTTGTACTTACGCCTGATGCTGTACGGACAGGCTTAGCCTTCAACTTTGGCAAAAGCGCAGCCTTGTGCTGCTCAGGTATGGCGGCGATAATATCGACAAGTTTGGGCTGGTTCTGCAGTTTGTTCTTTCGAGAGATCCTGTTCTTCAGGCCATTCAAATTGACGTCTTTGCCTGATTCTGAAGCAATAATGAGCTCGTTTACAATTTCAGCACAGGTTTTGACCATAAGCTCGGCCTGGATCCATTTGCGAGATTTTTGATCAGCATAAAACTTTTTTTTCTTTCCTAGACGAAAAAAGGTTATCTTTCACCTGTGTTGGTCCTAACAACGAGATCTTAGTTGCAACTCTCTCACTCTTTTGCTGAAGTTCCTGAAAAGCGTACCTTTCTTGTTCTTTACTGCCATTGTGTGCCTTTTGCAGCCTCTTTTTGACCAGGAAAGAAAAGAGAGGATGTCGTGCTTTGACGTCTGTGACTGGATGAATGTTGCCTCCGTTCATCCAATAGACTTTTGGAGGTTATACAAATAAGGAAAAGCAGTACGAAAGAGGGATGATTTCAAGGCAACTCATTGAAACAAGTCAAAACGAGTCTATTTACTTATTACAAGAATATAAAGGAGAAGAGAACATTACAATAGTAGATATATATATTTATACAGAAGATGGTAAATGGTAACGGAGAGAGGCAAAGGTTGGAAAAGGGGGGCTAAGGAAGTTTTCTAATGTTTGTTGCTTGCACGCTCATCAATTTCTGCAAGCCATTTGTCATCGACATACCAGAATCCATGTTCCTGTAATCGCAACTTTTTATCGCCACCAATCTATATGACATAATCTGTATTAGCAAAAAGCAATTGGAGTTTGAGAGATTGTCGACTTACAAGATAGTTTGCGTGAACAATGAAAGGATCGATACCATGTTTGTTCGGCCAATCGTTGGAAAAGTAAACATATCCGTTCGGGAAGTGTAGTACATCCAGCAAGACGACAGACGTTGACCGTAAATCCAAGTCCAAATGATCGAGTGCTGCGTTCATTGCACCTTGCTGTGTCATTGCTTCGTTGGTATTACCGAGATAAATGGTCTCTGCAAGCAGTTGCTTGGTAACGTTGCTTGGTCGCATCATGTAGAATCCACTGTTCACTACACGCTGATCCGTTCCCTCCTGCTGAAAGACGACCTGCGTCTGTGGGCGGAACTTGAGATAGGTATATATAAACTCTCGCATCTGTGGCCGTAGCCATACAATGTCGACATCTGAAAACAATACGGTTACATCGAGGTACAAGAGTTGCTGGACAATCAACGTCTTTGCGTGTGTGATGATGCGGTATTTCTTGGTATAATATTCCTCGAAGCCAGCATCAACTTCTTGATGGAACCAGTTAGAGGGTATGGTAGCAGCGTGCTTTTCGTAACCAGCTGCAGCCATGTGGTGATACATATGATCGTCGAGACAAAACATGAGGAATTTGTCGCCTTCACCGGTGCGTTTCAAGGACTCGATCCAATTGTAGACATGATCGCGCATGCCATAGTTTGATGCGGCTACGATCAGGACTCGGTTTTCATGGATGTTTGCATTGATCTTATCGAGCAATGTCTTATCAGGTTTCGTAAATGATTCAGGAACGACTAGTGGACTTTGCCCGTCGTCAGGAGCACCGTCGTCACTGAGGCTGGTATCGTTTGCACCCAGTTCTGTTTCTTCGGAAGCATAGCAAGAGCAGTACCAGGGATCAAGGTTCGGTTGTGTTTGCCCTTCAGTGCTCTGCTCTGACGTTGTTGCTGTGTCGTTGTTGGTTTCGATAATAGGGGAAACGTAGTCGGCTTTTGCAAGGAAAACGTAGCTCAGGTACGCTGTAAGAACGGCTATAGTTATTGCGACTGCTACTAGTATGCGTGTGCGTGTTGAACTGTCGAAGTTCTTCCTCATGTAGAGGTTAGTCATCAAGGTGAAAGAACGGAAAAGAAGATTAGGAAAAACGGCGCAACTCCAAGGCAAGAAGGTACACACACATAGCCTAACCTAGATGCGGAGTGCCCTCATAAGCTCCGCGTTTATCCTTTCAAAGGAGGAAGGTGCTCATGTTTCTCTCTTTGATATCGTTTGCTCCCATGATCCAATTGTGCGATTTTTTATACCTTCGAATATAATTATAATTGAAGAGCCTTTATAACTTTTTTCTTCTTGTAGCTAGAGTGAAGACCATATCTATTCGAAGAAGAAAGATATTACAAAGGAGAGAACAAAAGACCCAAGTTTGCTGTGTGGCTTGTTGTGGGGGCGTTCCTTAGCGACAAATGGTTCGCCGCGCGTATTATGAAACAAGAGCGACTCTCTCTCTTTCACGCGCTTCATGTCTCCATCGCAGGAAAGCCACGCTGAGCCCAACAACATCACCAACGTGGAGCAGCCACCAGCTGCATCCACAGAGATACCATCTAACGATCAGCAACAAAGCGATGCTCACGCTGAAGCTCGACCTGAATCGCCGCACAAAACCAGCAAACGCAAGTCGCATAAAAAGCCGAAAAAGAAAGCTGCAAAGAAGAAAGGTGCTTTACCAACACATTTGCAAGTAATCCGTGACGAAATCGATTCTCTCAAAGCACAGCTCGTAAGTTTCAAGGGAACGAGTAACAAAGATCAGTCAACAATTAACGCAGGAGTGGGACAAAACTACAGAACCAGGCTGAAGCGATCGCAGCAAAAGAAGAACAAGAAAGAACAGACGACGAAAGAGCAATTCTTGAAAAGAAATATGCCACTTCAGCGTCTGTAGAGCACCTGGAGGAATTGTTTGCAAAGCTGGTAAGCTAAAGTGTTGGGAACTTCTTGCATGAATTTTTCTAAACTCTTTGTGCTGCTGCGGCGTCATCGTTTTAGAACACTCCCGAAATGATCCAGAGGAGTCAACAACCTCAAGTGTCGAAGCGAGGATTGACGGAAGAACAGACTATTACAATGTTACATTTCTTCTACCTTGTCCGATTGTCACAGCAGGGATTCTTCTCCCTGATCGCCAATGCATACCCTGGCGTACAGGTCGAAGCTGTCGCATACCTCTGTGATAAAATTGTTGGCAACTCGCTGTTTCCATCAACGGAGGCCTCGGCCGATGTACGGAGAGCAAAAACTAAAGAAGTATTCGACTTACTACGCAAACTGCACCAAGGCGTGGACGAACCTATTGGTGAAAACTTTACCATGACTTACAAAGCGATGCGGGACATGATACACAACTTAATTGATAAGGCACTCAAGCAGCAGCGCCCCAGACAAATGGCTCATTACAACGTTCGGAAGAGTCGCTATCATTGCAGGATCAGCACCAGCAACAACAACAACAACAACCTGTCTGGGTGGTCGTTCCTTTTACCAGCATGATGGATCTGTCATCCCTTCAACTGCCTAGTTTTGCAGGTACAGTCGTATTCATAGTTGAAAGAAGAAAAGATCTTTTTTTTAATCGGTGTATATATTAGTTGCATCATCATCACAAAACGAAACAGCCGACTCCAGCAAAGAAGTAACTGCCTCTTCTCCTGTTAGCGAATCTACAAAGGACAACACAGACGATGTAGAAGGGGAAGTGGCATCTGAGCAAAGCACCGAAGTGACTGAGGAAGATGGCTCCTCAGAGGTAGATGGATTCCATTCACGCAACCGTGGTCGTGGAAGAGGACGCGGTTACAATAATCGTGGATTCAACCGAGGACGCGGACGAGGAGATGGAGCACGCGGAGGTGGGTCCTTCCGTCGTGGAAGCAATTACCGAGGGAGAGGCTTCTTTAGGGGACCTGGACGCGGTAAGTTTTTTACTCTTACATATGGATATATATATATATATATATATAAATATAGATATATACATGTATACTCATAATGTATTGATTTGTTTGGAAATAGGTGTAAGTTGGTCTCCTCCAAGTACTAGTCAGTGAAGAAGGAAAAAGAATAATATGCCCTCGTTTTCTCCAAAATCCCCCTTCATTTGCACAATTCCTCCTTGCGTATATGCCCGAATCTCAAATACACCGAATCAGTTTGCACAGGCTGAATTATAGGAGCCATTGTTTCCATTTCCTTCGCGCCTCCTCTGAACCTTCAAAGACAAAATTGATTTGCTTGAGTTCATCGAAGCCTTCTGCCATGGTCGGCGGCTGGAGTTTTGACTTGAAAGTGCGAAAGGCAATCTTGCCCAGCAATTCGCGTTTGGCATCGCTTTCGTCGTCGGTTCCATATATAGCGCGATAATAATTGTTATGCTCTGCAAGATGCTCGTCCGCCATAAAGTAGAAGCATCGAGCTGGTGCGCCAGCTTTCTTCGCTAGATTGATGTAGAGAGCGCGCGTCGATATTTCTGGATTGGTGTTATCTGTTGAAATAAGAGAATGGCATTAGATGAGGTAATAATAATTTTCCCGCCTATTCTGCGCGTAACACTTGCCTATAACAACGGGCTTTCCCTCTTCTAGCGCCTGAGCGCATGCCTTGACACATTTGTCTCTGGTCTTTAGTGTATCTTGATTCACATACACATAACCTCGAGGTACAAGGTAGCGCTTGGCAAAGCTCGACTTGCCGCTCGCAGGATATCCTACAAACACAATGACTTCTACCTTGTTATCCACAGGAACCAAGGGCGATGAGGTGGGCAAGAATAAAGGCACTATTTTTTTTCGTTAGCAAAACACGAGTATACACTTTAGTAAGCAGCAGCAATGCAACTCCAAACACTTGCATGAATCTGGGTATTCGTGAGGAATGAATGGGCCAAGGTTGTATGGCGCTTTAGCTTCCTTGAGAAAGAATTCTTCAGGCGTGTAAAAGGTAATTCCAATATTAGCTGCAAATTTGCGATCGGCGGCAGAGTGGTCTTGTTTTACGTTCGGTTTCCAATTTGCCTCCCTTCCGGCAGCATCGCCTACGTAGAAACTCTTGCTCTTGTCTGTACAAGGCAAAACAAAAGAGAAAAAGATGATCAAAATATAGGTGGGACGAGTTAGTACTCAAAATGTACAGGAAAAGTTAGAATTTGGCATTCTTGATACTTGCCTATAGTAGTTCCTTTGTTGCATTCATGTTCGAACCATTCCCACATCCCGGTCATAGGTTTCCTATACCGATCTTTGGCCTTTGCTGCCATGAATACCACAGGCATCGGTAGCTTTTTGAATATCAAATGTTAACAGAAAAAGATCGAGTATCGTTTAGGTCCCAATATCCTTTCTCCCTCATCTAACCTGGTTGAGGATATTTTCCATCTTTGTCATGAAGGATCGTTCGCGATCTTTGCTATTTAATCCATTTTGGTTGGAAAATATGACAACCCTATAGCTAATTAAATAGATGATAGTCAGAAAGAGAGAGTCGATCGCACATAGCAACCATGTGATCTTCTTTTCTGCTAACCCGTCATCGTATAGCTCCTTGATGATTTTTGGTATGCGTGTATCCCACCATCGCCAGTCGTGCGCGTCCGTTGGAAACCTGCGACCGCTCTTCGTTTTAATCAAGGTCCCATCCAAATCAAACGCTGCGACTTTTTCTCGTTGTGCTGCATTTGTCTCTGATCGAGTGAGTGTAATGAGGACCGTTGGCAATACTGTCAACCACTTGAGTCGTGTCATGCGAGATTTGTCAAAGAATGTATGCACTGGTGTATCTTTTGCAAACAAGGAAAAGCACCGCGTTACGAACGCGTATATGGCGCGTCGTTAGTAAGAGACTACTCTGATTCTTTTATCATTGTATTAAAATGGTTTTTTTTACCTTGCTTTTGTTTCTTGTGGCTGTCTTGTACTTCTGTCTCGTCAGTTGGCGCTTTGCGTTTCTTATCCTCTGGCTGCTGCATGAGGGAATGGAAAAGCGTGTGGCGGATGCTCAGTTCAGAATTGAGAAATGCGGATACACTTACCAGATTGCTGGGATCCAACATCTAGGAGGTTTTTTTCTTTTCTCTATTCCTCGGCCTTTTCCCCTCACATTGGAATAATCTGTTTGTTTGATACATACAAGTGAGAAAGTCTGAAAATGAAATCACATCCAAAACATGCTATAAAATACGTAATAAGAAATATCTAACAATCATTCCTGACACACTATCCTTTTTATTTTCTGTATGCATATGCTTGAAACTGATCCGCTCGTCCTACCACCTGTAAGCGAGCTCTTTGCGCTGGAACGCAGCTTGCCACTTACCAATGAAGGTAAGTTGTAAGAGATACACATTTGAGAAAAAAAAGTCCCGTTCGTACTAATAGGCGAGAATTGATATAAGTTTCGAGGCGAATGTATGGATCAAAGGCGATCGGTTACAAAGCAATGAATGAAGAAGAGGCAGACGAGGGAGAAGAAGAAGAAGATGAACGTGTCAATGAAGGAGGAGGAAGAGGAACAAAAGGAGATATTCGTCTCGCACCGATGCTTCTTGAACAATCGTACACGCATACACCCGCTCTCGCCGCAGAACCCATGCAACCAAGTACCATCTACTCGGAAGTCATGCTTCCTAGCAACATGTCGAGGCTGGACCTCAACATGAATAGCCATCATCATCACCAGCATCTTTTTGATAACCAGCATATGCATAGCAACAAGTCTACGTATTATCATCATCACGAACGTTCCCAATCTGCACCCAACATGATCCGATACTGCGCCGCTGGCGGTAACAGCAGCATGAACATCAACAGTGTCTGCGCTGAGCAGGACGAAGCAACCATGGATCGTTCTCGTAAATACAGATGCCAGTTTTGTCACAAGCGGTTTGCTCGACCCTCGTCCCTTCGCACCCATACTTACTCGCACACGGGACAACGTCCGTTTTCTTGCACATTTGAAGGATGTGATAAACGTTTCAGCGTTTTGAGCAACATGAGACGACACTTACGTCGCCATCATTATCATCATCATCAGCAACAACAGCAACGGGATGACTCATTCTTGACACGTAGCAACAGTAGTAGCAGCACTGCAACCATGATTTCTACATCTGACAGTGTTTTGAGTAATTAATACTCTTCCTCCATAACATCTGCTTGTCCGATGGTTGAAAACGAATAAACAAATCTAGAGTGTGTGTGTGTGTGTTTTTTTTCTCTATCGTCAGTTTGCTTTTTATATATGTTGATTCCTACGAAACACTTGTCTCACTTGTTTTTCAAACTACATTATTTTCAATATATAAAAAGTTTGCCTGTCAGTTTCCCGGTCTTTCTACTCATTTTTTCATCACATTCATTTTTCACTCTTCTCTTGCAATGAAGTCACTTGCACTTTCCGCACTTGCTGTTGCTGCCAGTCTTTCGACTGCATCGGCGGCTATCAACGTAAGCTAGCTGATCTATAGAGTACTATTGCTCTATCTATGTATTCACATGCACTTATCAACGATTCTTCAAGATCGTTACACCGTGGTCCGATAGCTCTTGGGTAAGTATATACTAGGATTACCACTTCTAGCCCATTGTAATTATTATTATAAATACTCATGTTGTCTGCACTGCACACTAGAGATCGGGTGGTAGTGGCAATATTACCTGGAACATCACTCCCGATGAGGAGAACATGAAGTGTGAAATCCAGTTGCTCAACGGCGATACGAGCAACTCAAAGTAAGTCTCACTAGATACTCACTCGCTCTAAAATGAAACTAAATCAACCTGTCTTTGAATAAGCATCGTGGCATATGTCACTGATCCCGGGGCACCTGTTCCATGTTCAGCCAAGGCGTTCAATGCAAGTAGTTTACCTTTAATTCTTCTTACCATTCAGAAACTATCCAATTTTCTAACACAATAATATTCTTCAGATTGAGCCATTGAACGATTTTGCAAAGGGCAAGTATTGGATCCGTATCGGCCATCCTGGCGAAAAGAAATGGTACTATTCGCATGCCTTTGAGTTTGATGGCAAGGGCACCGCTGAACCGCTTATCCTCGCAGGTAAAGATGGAATCTTTTTTGCTCTGCAATTTTGTCAACGAAAAACTGACAAACTTGTTGATTGATGTATAGTTCCCATGCCCGCCTCGTCTGTCAGCAACACGGTTGCACCAACCGCTTCCGCCTGGCCTTCCACCATGCTAAAGACTGCATCCTCCGGTTCTGCCAAGTTTACACTTTCCTCCAAGAGCGGCGCGGCAGCAAAGCACGGCGCTACATCGCCTGCTAAAGAAGACAACAAGGAGGCAAACGCCAAACCGGCCGCGTCTAACGCTGTTGCTATTGTTGCCGCCAAGTACCAATCCGCTTGGATGCTCGCCCTAGCTGGTGCGGCTGCTGCTGTAGCTGCTTACGCCTTCTAAAAGTCGCGGCTACATATAGTTCCTTCTTACATTTCTTAGATACATACTTTATCCCTTTATATTATTCAAACACTTAATGAATATTGTCATATACGTGTGGCAGGACCATTCATACTAGACAAGAAATTTCATGCGCGAAAGTAATAAAAGAGATTCGCATGGTCAAAACTGCAATCATTATATGTTTCCTTTTTATTGATCATTAATGACGAGCCGGTCCAACTCTTTGGCTATCGTCGACTTGTATCGTGCTTTTAGTATCTCGTCGTCGGCCCATCCTTTGAAACCAGAGTCATTGTTGTTTCCGGTTTCTTCGTCGGAAGTGGCATCTAATTCCTCATCCAGCGAGCTTGGCGATAAACTGTCCAAGTCGTCCTCAGTGGGGCTTCCATCTTGGGTGTAATCGTCGCCAAACATGCCAAACACTTGTTCGTGAAGTGCATCCGACGAAGGAGAGGCATGGAATGATTTACCACTCGAGGGGCGCCGAGAGAGCGAATTTGAACTGTTATTGTTGTTGTTGCTATTAGACTGGCTGCCTGTTGGTGAAGTTGGGCTATTGATCGTCGACATCATCATGCTTCGGGATAAACCTCCGCCTGAAGGCCGTCGAGCAATAGGCGTGGAGGATCTGCCGGGTGTGCCAGGCGTGCTCTTTTTGCCGTTACGGTTGGATTCTACAATGGCAAATGATTTTTGTCGCTCGCGTCTATTCCAATGCAAACAGCCTGATAGTGAATTGAACCAATCGGTTGCTTGATCGTCTTTGCATACAGTTGGGAATGGGTATCTCGAAGCTGTCACCTTTATGTGATCTCCCTCTGTGCAAGTCAGACGCACAGTTAGCACTTGCATTTGACTTTTTACCCCACTTGTAAAAAAAACACTCACGTTTAATTTCTACGCGACCCCGGCCGTCGAAACTAGCCCAGGCCGTATTTCGCGAATTGAAAGGGACACAGATGCGCAGCTCCATGGATTCTGGTACAAGTGTCGGTCGGAAAGAAAGTGTATGAGGACAGATGGGTGTAATTAGAGTCGCATGAATTTCAGGGTGAGTAAGTGAGCCGCCAGCAGAAAGCTAAGCAATATTCCCTCCCAGTTAACAATGCTGCCAAGTTAATCGATGCATTCCAGTTGATACTTACAGAATAGGCAGTGCTGCCGGTCGGGGTAGATATAGCAAGACCGTCGGCCTGGACGGTTGTAAGATGTTTATCATCGCCAAATAATTCCAAAAGACTCATGTAGGGACTAGGCCCACGATCTACCACAAGATCATTGATAACGTGGTATTGCTCTACAGGTACCGTAGTGAAACAGGGTATTTGCCGATGCTCAGCGAATTCATCTTCGTCGTTCCAGCTCGAATCAAGTGGTGGCTGTTGCTGCGACATTTGATCTTGCCCATCGTCGTCTTCGAGATCCTCGCCGTCAACTTCTCCAAACTTTTTGCGCTTGCTCTTTTTCGTGCCACGACACCATCCTCCTACAGTTATTTTGCCGGTAACTGGGTTGCGCTTTACGTTTCGAAGGTGTATCGTCTTTGCTTCCTCTGGACTCTGGCAATCTGGGTGAGGTACTCGACGGTAAACTGTACATTTAAGCCGACCACGCAAGTTTATCCGTACACCTTGCTGCATTGCGCGTGTGAGATATTCGTCGTATCGATCAAAGTCAAATGGTGTGAGGAACCCTAGCGACCCCAAGTGGAATGGAATCACGGGTGGAACGTAACCTTGAAAGAGCCATGATGTGAATAGAACCTAATGCAACAGAAACGATTAAAATTCACAAACTACAAGCTTCACAGAAATCTTGTTCAAGGCTTACAGTGCCATCTCCGCCGAGCTGCGTTTTTTTGTCAAGTTGGAAAGTTTCATGTCAGCTTCCCTCGCCGGCAAGGTTGCAATTAGCGGAAAAAAAGGGGACTTTACCGTCACAATGAAGTCAAATAACTTGGGTTGCAATGAACAGAGTTCAGGATTCCAAAACCGTAACTTGTCCTTGCACTCTGGATGGAGCGATAGAATCTTTTTGTACTTGAATCGTTTTGCGTTCCTAAGTTTTTCATCGACATAACTGAAAAAGAATTGCTGAATCAGCCCAAATCTGATATTTCGCTCAATTTCTCAGGTCCTCTTACACTGTCAATCCACTCGGCTGGCCATATCTTGGCGTTTTGATTAACCAGAGTGCTAGTTCTCGTGTCATGTTGATCAAGGAGACGTCGCCGGGTTTCGTAATAATCATTACAGATTTTGGATCGTCCCATTTGATCCGAGCCTTGCCTGCAAAGCTAGAGTGTTGGCTTCACTGCTGGCCATAAGGTCTTTCTGGAGAGTGCTCGTGTTTACCTATTTTCTTTGACACTTCGCGTACAATATCGGCAGTATCTGTCAGGCGTTCTGAAGCATGCTGAGGTACGGGAGGTTTACCCGAGTCATTCGTTCGAGACGAAGGTACGCAGTTAAAAGAGTCGATTTCCTGGTCGCTCTTTAACCGAGGCTCGTACGAAGGAGACTGGAACTGTGACATGCAACGAATTTATGTGAGCAGACGTGAACAAGGTGGAGGTGGAAGGAGGCAGCAGAAAAACGAAAAAGGTACGGCCAAAGTGCTAGTGCATTACAGCCCTTTTTCTTATTGGCAGCTGCGAGCATATTCTCTTTCCGTTTTCAAAGCGCTGTCGTCAGCGCTTTTCCTGAAAGGGTGATTCGCTCTAGCCGCAGCTAAAAGTGATTCGATTTGATGCCATGTAACGAGCATGCTGCGTGAACGTCGCGTGCACACAAGGAAGAGAAAATGATCGTTCAGCTGCTAACCTCTCTGTCGTCCAGTCTGACTTACTTGACGTTGTCATACATTTGACTCACATTTACGTTGCTTGGTGAGGGCATTTAACTATATAAAGTAGTTATTCGTTCTTTTGACTCCTTCTTCTCTGGTTGAATTGTTGTTAAATAACAAGACTGTTCTATGTCTAACCTCCTTAAACTTTGTGAAAGATGGTACGTCAAAGAGTACCCGACTCGGTGATTTTCCATCCGTATCCGGGGCTCTGTGTCACCTAGCACCCTATTTACAGCGCGAGAAACGTTATGCTTAACAGTGAAGCGGCTTTCAATACGCAAAAATAAGTGCAAAGATATCCCAGGCAGTGCTAATGTTTTCTACCCGCTATTATGTACATGCCTACTGTACAACCACATTTTATTTACTTTTCTAGCTTAGCGAGAGCGACACAATGATCTTTATAGCAACAACCACTGCTAGGTAGTCTTTTAAGTCGAGTGCACAGAATACGTACATCGCAAACAGAATATAGTACATATGCCTAGCATAACTGGCGGGACATACACTAGGTGGGCATTGGTTATTCTGCTTTCTCAAATGGAGAAACAGAAAAGGACATGCGAAGTTTCCTCAAGTACTCGCTACATCTTTTATGGACTCAGTACATCGACGACAACATGAAAAATGTATGCGTACCAAGGGGTGGCGCTAATCTTTCTAAAATGTGGCGTGGATACACTGAAATCACCTCAGGTTGGCGTCCGGATATGATACCTATATGGTTCCTTGTTGACGACAATACCTGTGTGACAGTGCAAACCTAGTTTGTTCAGGGCAGCCCATGTATAATAGTTTTTAATCTTGATGCATACTTTATCGATTAACTCATCCAGACAGAACAACTTTTGCCGTGATCCATTTAGATAAACAAACAACCCAAAAATAGCTGCGGGTGATCTTTCTGACATGTTTTCGTCACGCTTTCTTGCAGTGAGGTATTTATACACAAATAGTACAAAGCAAAAAGAAGGTTATGCGTCTCTTGGAACTAAAAAGGCCTTCTTGTTGTTCTTTGTCATCGTAGCAGAAAAGACTATGACGGTTTGTAGAAAAGCGTGTCAAATACAGCAGCATATTAACAGCACTCCAAACACTGTCTGCTGCTTGTGTTTGTATTATCAGTCTGCGTTTCTTATTGCATCTATATCGCGACATACTGATGCAGAGACCGCTGCTGCAAGTGTGGCTGCTGCAGCCTTCCTGCTCTGTAAAACAAGAGACGAAGCATTTATGTGTAGAAATAATAATTTTTAGGTTCGGCTTGCAAAGGACCATGAAATGGCCGCGCCGATCATACATGCTCTTATGCAACAGAGTGGGTACATGCGATGTCTAAGGAGGTTGTGGGGAAAAAGGACAATCTTGTTACTTACGCCACGCATAGTTCTTCCCTTTTATCCGCGATTAAAATTAAAACAAAGAGTTGTATAAATCAGGTCTGATTATAGTAAGTTTGCATTTACTAGGGGCTGGCCCCGCTGGCCAAAAAGTTCTGCATAAGCC
>KK100058.1:0-17159 GCA_000611695.1 Rhizomucor miehei CAU432
GAATAAATTTCAAAAACCTGTAGACCTTTTCAAGTCGCCATGGAAATGAATATGCAGCGCTGAATCTGAATTGCCACGTGTCTTTTGATGTTTCGTGGAAACGAACACTCGCGATATATATACTTCACTCTACAACGCATGCTACGATGCATGCTACTAAGATAATCGTAAATCTACACGCAATGCTAATAGGAACAATGTGTACCTTTCGAAAATAGAAAAGTGCATCTGATTCGCTGTTCCCTCGGATTGACGTTTGAGCATTGGCCTTCAATTCAAGTGCAGATGCCCTGACATTAAAAAAGGTGGAATTTCGCAGTAAGTTCTCCTGACACAGCCTCTTGTTCTCTCTCTCTGTCCTCTTCCCCTCATGACCTCCATTTATTTTGAGGACACCGAGAGCACAGGGGATCTGTCAGCAAACAAGTTCTGGTGTCATCCTTCTGAAAGCAGAACGTCTTCTTACGACGACGACAGCAATGTATTCATTGCATTTGAAAGCGAAGGTACGGACGTTCTATCGTGTCGCTAGTTCGACTCGTCAAGATTCCTAAACTTTCCGATAGTCGATTCCGTATCCCAAAAGAGAGGATACGAAGGTAGTTTGTTGTTAGGGCAACAGTCGAACTCGGCGTCCAAGCGAAGACAGACGAAAATGCTCCTCGTTGCCTTGATCGAAACATTTTGTCGACTGTACGGCGACTCACCACCTGACGCCAACCACAAAATATTCTTCTTGATCTGCCAGACGCTACGCTCGCTTGGTCTCATCGATTCAGAATTTGTCGACGAAATGGCGAGCGTGCGGTCGACGTTTCAAAGCGCATTTCAACGTTTATTCTACACGGCGGTCCAGACAGTGCGCGATCAGAATTTATTCCTCAGCCAAAAAAAACTGATTACATCAACACCCGGTGGTCTAGAAGAACTACCGCCACCGTCGTCATCTGTCGTGTCTTCAGGATCCACAACATCATCGTCGCATATGTCATCTGAAAAGCTATTATTCAATCTGTCGGTGCAAAACTCACGGTATATGAACGATTTTATTGAGATACATATGCTCGGCAAAGGTGGATTCGCCAGTGTCTGGAGAGCTCGGAACAAATTGGATGGCATCGACTATGCTGTTAAAAAGGTACGACTGGGCCGTGATCTCGATACCGGAAAGCAGATGCCGTACGAAAAGATATTTCGAGAGATCAAACATCTCGCGAGACTGGAGCATCACAATGTTGTGCGCTACTATTCCTCATGGCTCGAGTATTCCACCGCAGCTCAGCGTTACGGTGACTCAGACAATATCATTGATGAAAGCACCGACTTGCCTAGCGTGACCGATAAGCAGCAAGAAGATGACGAGTCTCTGGAAACTTCGTCGGCGTTTCGATCACAAGATGGTGAATGGGTCCTCTATATCCAGATGCAGCTATGTCCAGGTACATAATTGAAAAACAAAGAAAGGCAACTTAGTGTAGTACGTTTCTTACTGATTTGTCAATTCTAGCAACTTTGTACGACTACATCAAGTATCGCAATCAACAGTGTCAAAAAGGCCACAATGCTGTCGATCCAAAGCGCAACATTGAGATATTTACCCAGATACTGGAAGGAGCTGCTTATATCCATCAACAAGGACTGATCCACCGCGACCTCAAGCCCACAAACATTTTTCTCAGCATGCCTACCAGTGAACATCAGCGACGCTCCAGCCATGCTTCAATCGTGCGACGGCGCGGCAGATCAAGCAGTCTTTCGGCTTCTTCTTCCTCGTCGTTGAAATGCAAACGCGATCATGATATGTCCCTAGACTCAATAACGAACGCGAATGGTATTTGCGACTGCATGTGGGAAGAATCCTGGATACCAAAAATCGGCGATTTTGGGCTCGCTGCGGCGCTAGCTGTTGATAACGATCCAGATAACATGCTGCTAAGCACTACTCCGTTGCCAACCTTGCCTGCACCGTCCACAACTTCTTCTGACGAAAGCGCTGTGAGCTTTTTGACCAACCCACGATCCTCTCCACCGTCTTCACGAAAAAGCGATCGTCCTTCGTTCCAACGAACTAGGACGAGCGGTGTAGGCACCAGGACAGTAAGTAATAAACTATCTGAGGTGTATGTCCCCGGGTTTATTGAACAAATTCATGTTTCATCATTTCTAGTATGCATCGCCTGAACAAATGGCAAGGACACCCAATGCGTACGACGAGAAGGCTGATATTTATTCGTTGGGTATTATATTCTTTGAACTTTATAAGCCATTCTCTACCGGCATGGAGCGTGCAGAAGAAATCGAGGCATTAAAGCAGGGAGTGTTCCCTGACGGCTTTGTTGAGCAATACCCCAAGGAGGTAAGCCCCATAACCCCCTAAAAATCCATATGTATGTTTACACATTGACCAATCCGATGACCTCAAATCACATAGTCTGCACTTATACTATGGATGATGGATAATAACCCTGAGCATCGGCCGAGTGCTGCCGAGCTTCTGGACTTTGAGCTCTTTGCAGAAACAAAGGTAGTGATCAAAACATGCTTTTTCCCCTATTTTCTTTGCAGTTTTTTATAGCAAAGATCACGTTAATAGGAGGATATCTTTGCATCATTGCAGTCTGAGCTGCAAGCGAAATCACTTGCGCTTGATAACAAGACACTTGAAGTTGCTGCGTTGCGGCAGCGCATGGAACAGTTAGAGCGTGAAAAGCAGCAAGAACTGGAAGCCATGCAGCGACGCTTGCAAGAAATGCAGCGCCAGCTCGAACAAGCTCACATTTCTCAACGATCTTCATCTGATGAAAAGTCATAGCCCTCCTTATCATGTAATATCTCTAATTTTTCTTGATCCCATCCATTGTAAATACCCGTTTCTTTGTTATATAAACCTTGCCTTTTCTTTTTGTCCTGTTTTTTTTTGCTTTCCAATTCAAAAAGTAAACCCAATCGATCTGTTTGTAATATCCAAAAAAGAAAAAAATTCGGATATTTTTGTTGGATGAAAAGAATGAGGCAAATGGGGTGGACATTTTATTATTGAGGTGGTACTTGTTCTTCACGCATGAGGGGTACACGTAGGTAGAAATTGACTAGCAAAGCAGTAACAAGACAAATGCAAAGAACGGTTGGACCGTACAAATCATCGTATCGTAAAATATAGCGACCTGTCCGCATTTGCCATGCTCTAAGCTGGTATCTGAACAATGCATAGCTGGAGGAAGGAGTTATTAAATTAGCCTCATGAGAGAAGTGAATGGAAATGGTAGAAAGTACTTACAAGCACAAAACAGACGACATGATGATAAACACGGCCCCAATGATTCGAGAGATATGATCGCCTGTGTTGAGTAGATTGAGAGCCACAGTGAGTAACAGGGCACAGAACTGAAGCCAGGATATAAAAGTACGCTCGTTTGCAAAGAAGGTCTTTGGTTCGGTCTTTTTCAAGGGTACCATCCGCTGAGCTGGTCGTCTAGTTGTCTGCTCTTCATCCTGTTGTTTCTGCTTATTTCGAAACAATAGATGGCGTTTTGACATGTCCAGCATAGTCGCAGGATAGAACCGGCTGAGCAAGTCGCCCGACGAAGAAGAGAAAGTCTTTTCCTTTTTGGACTTTTCCTGGCTGCTGTCCAGTGTGATTGAGACATGTTCTGCAGGAGGCAAGAGAGAGCGACGATGGTGTCCATTGACAAGCGGCTGGAAACTAAGAGACCGTGATAATCCTACACCCAAGGACGGCGATCGGCGGATATCCTTGTCGAGTTCCTCGAGCCACCATGGCATCACCGGCACTCTGTCCGCATAAAGCTGTGATGCACCATGCAGATATTTTGAGAATCGAGGCACTTCATAGACGAGATGACTACTGAGCAGCTGGTGCAGCCATTCAGGGACTTGCTGGCCAAGATGGCTCTGGATCTTTGTTTCTAGGACCGCGTAAGGAAATCGATGCACATCACGCTCGTCCACGTTTCTAAACGGATAGTCGATGCCCACGTCCGTGCGTCGCCAGCTAGGACCTGCCCGCTGCTTGCCATCCAACGCATCCTCTCGCAGAAAGGTCATGTTGCAGTCGAGCGAGATACGCAGCCGCTGGTCACCCGGTATCTGGAATGCCGTGCGGTTGTAAAAGACACGGCACATGGGAGCCAAGTTTCTGTTCTGAATAGAGTGCTGCACGCCGCGTGCTACAAACTGCTGCTGGTCAATCGTGGACTCGTCGGCTTTGCGGTCCCGCAGGTCGCGTCCAAGATCATCGGCGGTGTATCGACCTTTGCAAAAGTCATTGACCAAGTGCTCCTTGAGCCGGAACCGGTCCTTGACCGAGTGACCATTCAGCCAAGGTGCATGGTGTGTCTTGCGCTCAACGTATACATTCTTGTTGTCGGTACCGTACCACCGAAAGCGGATGGCTTCGGCGCCTTCAGTCCGTTCAAGCCGTTCGCTGTACAGATCAAAGGATGGGTTGTCGAAATAGACAGATGAAATGGCGGCATCTTCCGCTTGGTACTGTTTGTTCTTATTGTAAACGTGCACTGGTAGATGGAAAAGAATGATAGATTTGACTTCTGTAATGTTATCCGGATGCACCCAGTATTTCGCCGTAGCGCGCTCGAATGCCGTCTGTTCGTTGACCTCTTCCTCGTTCTCGGTGCTGATCTTTGTGCGGGGTCGTCCCTGCAGCCTGCAAGTATCGTTGGCATCCGAGATGCATACAACAAGCTCGTCAAGCTTCTGCTGAAGCTTGTAGAGCGGCCATTTAGATAGCATTTGGACATAGACGGTCTTCAAGTCCCGGTGTGTGTAGCGATCATGCTTCTTGACCAACTTTTCGAATCCCTGGAGGTTTAAGTGGTAGAACCGGGAGACATCGTTGACGCAAAACAGGATATCGGCCAAGGTGTCGGCTGCTGCTTCGAACGACAGTGTATTTCGTATTGTTTCTTGACATTGATCCAAGCGCTGTCGTTGTTCAATGATCTTGTCGTCTACAAACTTGTAGACTTTCTCCAATTCTCGTTCAAATAGTTCTGTAAACTCCTTTTCGTCTCGATCACGCCATCCATGATCCAGCTGTCGGTGCTTGAGTTGCAGCTTAAGCTCGGTGTATTTGAGGTAGGCGTGTCGCCACGGTTCGTGGATCTTGGCATCTAGCTCTGCGCCAAATTTCATCGCCTGCAAGGAAGGAAAGGAAAAACACAAAAATAATAGAATTAAAAAAAATAATTACAATTAGCGGTGATAAAACTCCTGGATGCTGGCTGCTGTGCTCTACTTGACCCTTTTCATACCTGCCTGCCCTTGGACAACGACCGGTAATGGAAAAGAAGAAAGGAATCGGAAGGAAAAGCGGCCGCGCTATTCCAAGTCATGTGTTTCTCTTATTTTCAATTCAACTAGACGTATCAGACAAGCAAAGAAGTATTGTTTTCTAATTAGTAACGCCCGATCGACTTTGAAGAAGTTTCTACATGATTTACGATGAGTTACAATACATGGACAATTTTGGATCAAAAAATTTACATCCGTGAAGGAAAATTGGTGGTTTATATATGTATATGTATAGATAAGAAAAGAGGGTCTTTCTGCGGATCTTTAGCCTTGCAGGTTTTCAATGTTTTTGAAAACATGACAGGAATTATAAAAAAATAAAAAAAACAATAGCTGTCGTTAATTACAAGTATATGTGTGTGTTGTCAGATTTCATTGGTGTCCATGTTGAACAAAATTTTCCGAGTCCTGTATAGACCGCATCATCTCATCGAGCTGTTCTTCGACCGATATCTTTTTACTATCTCGCTGATCGTTTTCGGCTGCATCTGCAATCATTTGTAATAAACTAGGCAATGTTTGTTGCGGTGCATAGTAAACATCCGTGGTGGAAAAGTCTTTGCGAGAAGTAATGGTCGAGATGTGCCGAGCTCGTCGAGGATCTATATTTGACTGTCTCTGTAAATGTTCTTGCTGCTCTTTTTGTTGCTGCTGCTGTTGTTGTTGTTTTTTCTGGATCTGACTATCGATTTGACGACGTGGAGATCTTCGGGGGACCGGCGGCGGCGACGGCAATGGCTCGATATCTTCCTCTTCTACATACTGGAACGCAGATGTTTTCTTGTCTTGGACATAGAAACTCTTGCGATTGCCTTCCTTCTTGACAATACCCCATTCTACCGTGCCATCTTCCATCTCTCGAACCTCAAGACCTTCGAGATCGGGGATCGATGATCGGTAATAGTCATACAGACTGTCGTCGTCATAATAGTGGTCGGCAGATGGCGTGGATAGCGATGATGCTGCTGCTGATGATGATGATGATGTCTCATCCGGCTTTTTGGATGCAGCTGCAGGAGCATTTTTCTTGTCCCTGTTTTGCAGATCACGGATCCTTTGCAGAGATTCTGCAGGCAATGGGGGTGCTGCTTCAAACTTGCCTTGCTGAGAAAGGATCTTCATGAAATTGACAGAATCCGGTGGAACATAGATAATAGTTCGGCGCACAACTCGGGATTTCGTGCGCTCTTTTCTAGATGTTGTTGTTCCTTCTTGCATATTGACAGTCTTTGTACGCCGAGGTTTCGTCGCTCTGGCCAGCAGATGCGAAATCAAGTTTCCTCCGGCGGCAGTGCTAGAATCCATATCTTCCTTGTCAGAGTCTTTGCTGGTTTTGGTATTCTTTTCCGGTTTTTGCTCTTGTTCTCTTTTCTGTAGCTGTTCTTGCTGCTGCTTTTGCTGTTGCTGCTGTTGCTGCTTGTTGGCATGTTCCATGACAGCCATTGCAGCAGGAGACATTTTATTGCCTTCTTCCCGCTCCCGCTTTTGCTGCCGTTGTTGCTGTTGTTGACTGTGCCTGTAATGTCCAGCATTGCTTAAATTCCGTACGAGTCCGCGGAGTGACGTTTGCGATCTGCTAGCTTGTCGTAGGCTGCCAAATAGGCCAATGCCCCTGCTGCGACTGGCAGTCGGTTTAGGCGATCGTTGCTCAGGCTGAGCTGTTGACGTTGACGTTGACGTTGAGACAACGTTTTCTGCAATAGTCTCCATGGGCGTCGTTGTCGTCGTCGTTGTTGTTCTTTTTTGTTGCTTCAGCGGCTGTTCTTCAGTGGTATCTTCCACCAATGTCTTTTCCTGAGCCATCAACCGAATATCATCCATAGACATTGATTTGCGCACTTGCTTTTTTCTCTGTATCTCTTGAGTCGAAGAGCGGGACGAGCTAATGGATGGTCGGCTGGAAAGAGGCGAAGGTGGTGGAATAGGTGCTGTTGTTGCTGTTGCTGCTGCTTCTTTCGGCGATGAGAAGACTGTTGACTTTGCATTTTTATCATTTTGGCCAGTTGTTCCTGGATGTGCATCTGTTGACTTGGAGCGACTAAGCTTTTGCAACAAGAGCGATGGTTTCTTTTCTATAGGACGTGGAGGTATAGCAGCACTCGTCGGCAAGGGCGGTGGTGGGGATGCTGGTGGGGTCTCCATGGCCGTCAGCTTGATGTCCTTTCCCGTATTATCATCAGCTTCATTACTGTTTTCCGCCATCATTGTTTTCCGCTTTTCCACAAGTCGCATCAATTCACGCTCGTCATCCTCCGTCAGCTCAATGTTGTTTTGGCGCAGCTGCATAACTGACAGTCGATTTTCGTGCAAATGGCGCGCAAATGCAGCTAAATCAAACTTGCTCACGTGCTTGCCTTTTTTGCTACTTTTATCGTTTGATGAATTTTCATTCTGCTGCTCTTCTTCTTCTACTTCTTCTTCTTCTCCTTCTCCTTCAGGGACAGCTAGTCCAGCTGCTGCAAAGTCCTTGAAAAAGGCATCACTAAAACTCTGCTTGCGCTCCTTTTGGTCATCATCGTTGGTTGGTGGAGGAGTTTTGCTGCGAGGGATAATAGGCGGCGGCGGCGGTGGTGCTGCTGCTGTTGTTTCCTCTGACTCGTCTTTTTCTTGCTGTAGAAAAGAAAAAATTAAAGCATTTATCAGAATTAGTCAACAATGTGAGAATGATATAATGCATACCTTTGCTTCTTCCTCGGGCAGTTGCCATGGTAATTCTTCCGGTGCCTGGTTGCTACCGCTACTGTCACTGCTTCGCAAGTGCGCGGACGACGACGCGGGCGAGAGTGGCGGTGGTTGAGTAGGAGGTGGTGAGGGCGCTCTTGACGTTTCTGCTGTATCAGGCAGTGATGGCAATGGTAACGCCGAGTAGCGATCTGCGTCAGCGATCTCGGGAGGAGGTGGTAGTGGTGGCAGCGGAGGCTGTTGCTTTTCTTCGAGTTGCGTCAATATCAAGGAAGCACGAAAGTCACGGGCGGTTGTGGGTATTTCGTCCAGCGGTTGATACCCTGTACTCTCTTCCTTGGGCGGCAACGGGGGCGCTTCATTTTGTTGTCCTTTCTTTTTCCGTTTGTACTTGAACATGATATCGTTGACGACGAGAAGAAACAAAAGAAAAGGGATCACCGTTCTCGAACTGCAAGAGTCGAGTTTAATTTGATGAGGTTACACCAATCTTTATGGCTCGTGTTGCACCTCTGCCGAATCCTCGTGAAGGAAGGGAAAAGCACTTTTGCACGCGATCGGGGACTTGCCCTTGATAGACTAGTGCGCGCGGGAAGGGCACCAGTGTAAATGTTTGAAAGTACATCTCGACACGTGTACCGGCAGAGCATCGGCGATGAATCTTTTGCGGAAGACAAAAAATACGACAAAGGATTTTTCAAGGCAGAAGTTTTCATCACAAAAAGTATTACTTGATAGAACTTAAAAGGGTTGATGAATAATGATACCCTCATGTATCTGCCAAAATAACACCACATCAGTTGTGTAATGACCATGCGCGATCTAATATTTTTCTGTTGCTGCTGTAATATTACGTTGCTATTGTCTTGGTTCTACAGAGAAACACATACTAAACCGCTAAAGGCAATCAATTGTGTCTTGCCAGACTTTGTCGTCCTGAAACACAGAATAGATTTCACAATCTCGCGTTCTGAATGGGTAATGCAACGAGACTGTTTTTCTACGGATCATTGCCATATTACGATGACGCCACATTGTTCAATGGCAGACCTGCATATTAGTGTCAGCATTAAGTTTTTGTCAAAGAGTTCATTGCATCAAAGGAATTATTGTTCATGTCGCGTCTGTCCACACTTTATACCATACAACAAGCAAACGGCCGCCTAAGGTAATATTTAAGAAGCAAAATTTCTCCATAAACTCGGTACATTTCTGTTCCCTTACCGACTTTCTGCCTAAGGCGAGTCATTTTACAAGATACATCTCGTACGACTGGGCTGAAGACAAAATGATTTGTATATCATATGCTCGCCCCTTCGCAGTCACAAACAAAGGAATATTGATTAAGACCAGAGTCGAATGGACTCGATAGCTTATCCAGATGTTCTGTGCTATCAAAATCGTCGCTTCTCTGTATTACTTGCATTCTAATATGTTGTAGAACTATAGAAATAAACAACCACCGCGCAAATGTGCGCTTTCAGCTTTAGTAATCGCTTCACTTTGATAATATTGATCTCCGTCTATCAAAGATATGTAGTTTGACGAGGAGCAAAGATTTCCTATATTTGATCACTAAGTTACGCATCAAGCACATTTGTCGTACATTCTCGATGACCGTCTCCAAATGTCATATGAAATGTCCTAAATAGGAATGTTTCACGACCCTGTAGAAAAAAATGTTTCTTTCAAATGGTAACGCACATGTTTCCCATTGATGATGAATATGGATCATTATCCAGGGTGTATCGCAAACGCACCGTGCAAACCCTGCTAGTAGATAAAATTGATGAGAACGAGAAAAATACCAAACTAGACGGCTGGAGTGATCGGCGTGAGCGGGATTCATGCTTTACAGCATCTAATCGGGTACTTTAAATTTATTTTTATTTAATTTAATCATTTAAATTTAGTTATGTTAATCACACAAATAAGTAGAACTTTCTCAAGTCATGCAACGTTCAACAAGTGTGATTTCGCCTAAGAAAAAAAATAGATAATAGCTAATTAAGGTTTGTATGCTTCTATAAATTGCTTCCCTACGTGGATCAGTTTCGTCACAAGCCAGGTGTACACTTATGCAGAAACAGGAGTGCTGATGTAGCGGGAAACAAAACAAGTAATGTCATCGCAGAAGATTAGGAAAATGACCCAAGAACAATCGAACCTCTTTCAATTCGTTGGTAACAAGAGATGGTTACCCCCTGACAATCCGTTGTCTTTGTAACATGAGTACTATCAACTAAAGACCTTTTACTTCTTCACATCAAGATCAACAACCGTCTTATAAGCTGCAAGAATTATTACATATGCAGCCAACCACATGAATATCTTGGCCATGTCAGTCACGGTTTGGAGATCAGGGAAGAGTGGAGACGACGTATATCTTTTCGTGGGCTCCTTCTGGACCATGGATGCCATTTGCTTTTTCTGACGTTCGATTTCTTCTCCAGAAGCTTGGCAATCTTGACCGTTTCTTCTGAAATAGCTTGGAAAAGTCCTCGTAAAACACAGTAGGCGCGCGGTTCTGTTGTATTTGTCCAAGGGTGGTGCGGCAGGAAGAGAATGACTGTCAATACCATCAATGTCCTTATATCCACCCCAGTTTAAGCACTCCAAGTGCACCTAATTTTTCCAAGAATATAGAGTCAACCATTCCAAAACGATGCTATAGATGTACAAGCCCATTCCTGTATCAGAATTTTACATCAGCCCAATATGGATGATCTATGTTTTCAATCTTTACTTACCAAGAGGTTGGAAGGAGTACACTTTGGTATTTTCGAGATCCTCCTCAGCGGAAACAGTGGAAAGTTCATGCGCAATCCGCCAAAGGCAATCACGAGATCCTAGGTTGCACCTTCTGCAGGAAATCATGCCATTGTTTCCAAATGGCTTCCCTTCGGCAAGCTGAAACTTGAAGACGTTGACAGAAGGGCGTCACCAGGAGTGAAGCCTGCAAACGGCCAATAACTTCGGGTGCCAGGACATAGCTTTCGACTCGACAACAAATCTACCTTTTTTGCCCGAAGGCAAACTGTTTGCGGGTCACTGGTTATCTGCTTTCTCAGCACGGTCGGCATCAACACGGCCTCGCCTCTATTTATATAATGTCTTAAAAGTTCTTGCCCTTCTTCGTTCTGTGTGATCGATCCATACCATACCACTCTATAATATAAGCTTCCTCTCTCGAATCCATTGCATCGAAGTAATGGAAATGATGCGTGACTGCGTGCTGCATCTCGCTGATGGAGTTCTCATGGGACCTGCTCTTCAACCTTTATTTAGTCACTTTAAGGGTAGAACTGTAAGCATGGATCCGGGAACTTAGAAAGCGAACACACATACCAGGCATAAACCATGTGATATTCGCCGCAGACCACCATCAAGACCGACATCATCCTCCTCTTCAAACACTTGCTCCTCCACCTCGGTCAACACATGGCGATTGTATGTGATGGAGGTTGAAAAGTCGTCCTGCAGAAATGCTAAAATATGGACCTGTAGCGTCTTTCGCAGGAATATGCGTGCCGTCAGGTCAACAATGTGGTAGTGTGCAGCGCTGAAGAGAAGGATCTTAAAGATCTACATAAAGCGCAAAAGCCCTTTATATATAAACTTATTTGAGAAGTTTTTTAGACATTCTGGGCCGCACGTGCGCTACTGCGACGATCGCTCAGGCTTTCTGGGTAGGTACGAAATCTCGCACGACCGACATTGTAGATTCTACAGTCGATCCCGTTATTTCAACGGCTTCATGGACGTTTCAAAGCCGAAATAAGCGAGGAGTAGAATCGAGGTTGTCGTCTTTCAAGTGGTGCTTGTATGCCGTTTCTCGACCGAAAGTTGAACAATAGCAAAAGGTGTTGAAGACGTCGCTCCGATTGTTGAAGAAGAAACATTTTGTGAAACAATGAGTTCCGCTCGTTCAAGCAATGAATAACCAAAAATCGACTCTGAGAATGGGGCCAGATGTACACGAGTGGAAGTTCGCGAAAAACTCCAGCAGCCAGAGTTCGCTCTATTTTTGGGACTCCTCTCATTTTTGTGTGTTTTCTTTCTCGTCTTTTCGGGGCCATTGCTTCTATTTTTCTTTCTCCTTTCTTTTACATCCCTTTCCTTTCAGTTTTCACAATGATACAGCGGTCCATAGCTTTGCAGCTTGCCGCTATCATTTCTTCGTCGGTCATTTTCAATGTATGGGTTGCTGACCCTGCATATGCTCAGGATTACTACAGTAAGTGTTTTCTAAATATCGAGATATTTAGCGACAGAGAATATTTATTGTTCTCTCGTTGCTATGGTACGGATTGCTGGACACTCACGCAAAAAATCTCTTTCGTTTCCTAGCAACAGGTACAATTTGCAGAAAAGAACAACGCGCCCATGCTTCTTTGAATCGCCGCCTGACATGATTATTGTCTCATTTTCATATAGATCCCTATGCTACGCCTACCGATGATGGCGGATACGATGACGACGGTGGATACACGCCAACGGATGACAGTGGAGATTACATACCTACAGATGATAATGGAGGATACACACCCACCGACACCGGTTACACTGAAACAGCGTCCCCCACAGAAGATCCATGGGATACAACGACTACGCCAGATCAATGGTGGACTACAAGCACCACCGATGAAGCTACTCCTACCGTCACCAGCGATTACTATGACACCACGACAACCACTTGGACTGATTCCACGACTACTGACATTGTTACCCCAACTACCGATATTACGTTGCCTACGACCACTGATCTAACAACGACGAGCACGTCTTCAATGCCACCTGCAACACCTTCAATTGATTCACAACAAGAGTCTGGAGATGGAGGTCTGAGCAATCGCAACAAGGCTATTGTAGGCGGCGTTGTCGGCGGCGTAGGTGGAGCAATTGTCCTTGGCGCCCTAGCTTTCTTTTTCATCCGACGGGCGAGGAAGAAACGTCAGTTGGCCGAAATGGAAGAATTCCAACCTCACAACGAAGAAGACGAAGTGCGCCAAGATTGGTCGCCTAGCACGCCGGATCACAATGGATACTCACCTAGTTACATGTCTGAACCATTTGCGCAACGATCGTTGTCTCCTCCACCTCCCACTCCCAAGCACGCCATCTAAATATAATCATCTTATATTCATTATATTGTTATCATTATTATTCATTTACACCCTCGTCTGTTTCTTGATCACTTGTAATAACATTACATTTTTTTGTTCCTCATTTTCCAGCTAATGATTATTTTTTAAAGAGGGAGCGCGAAAAAAAGTTTTCTTTTTTTGGGTTTGGTTGATTATGGACGACACACTAGAACAAGTTCGAGCAAAGTGCGCACTGCAACTTGAGACGTACCAAAAGTGTGTCGAAAACTATCCCGAGTCGTGGGACAAGAGTTGTGTTCAACAAAAACGTGCGCTTACAAAGTGCTCAGAAGAAAAGTAAGTTTTGAACATTTAAGTTTCCAATGGCGACCATCATTAACATTTAAAAACAAGTGTTGGCATTTTGAAATATGTCAAGGAGCACTGTACAAAGGAGATCAAGGCATACGATCTTTGTCTAGAGACGAACTCCACCGAGCCCGAAAAGTGTGTACAGGCGTTGAAAGAACTTTACATTTGCACAGAAGCCACGTCGGCTGTATATCGTCACAACAACAACAGCAGCAGCAGAAAAAGCAGTGATTTTTTTACCCTTTTTGTATTTTACAAATGGATATCCTGGATACTGGGTGAACTGTACGTTTCTAATTGTTTCTGCCCTCGTCGAAGCATGTATTCAATGGTTGCAAAGTCAGTTTTACGGACAGGATGGGCTCGAAACTCTCGGCGAATGTAAGCGTAAAACCGTGGTCGAGTTTCCTAAATAGAAAATTACTGAGTACATAGCAAACGAAACAAAACATTATGTTCTGTTTTCACATACCACTGGTTTTTGACGTGCTGCTCTGAAGCAAGCTCGGTACAAGTTGAGTACTTGCTGTTGCAACCCAGATCTTTTAGCAGGTCCCGGCATCGCTGCGAATCTCCATGAGATGTCAGCCGTTGCTTCAACTCGAACTGCCTTTGTCCCCTCCCCCACCCCGGTCTCGAATGTTTACAAACCCAGACAAACTGATTGTCATGACTACGCAAACGGCAAACCAGACATCTGAGAGCTTATTGAACAAGGGGCATCTATCCTGTAATGCAATTCAGCTCTACACATGCAAGGCACACTCTGTACTTACGAGAAGGACCAAAGTATTCGGTCTTCACATAACAATGGCAATTGCATGTTCAAAAAGACAAATTGTGTGATATAGAATTGCATTTTCCGTGTTGATATTGCAACCAAATGAAAAACAGATTCTATGATAAAGAAGAAAAAGAAATTACAAAAATACAAGATATAATTTAAAGCCGCAGCCTAAAAGAACATGAAGAAAAAAAGAAAGATATAAATGGGATAATACAAGGGGTTGTGGAAAAGTTATGTGTGGGTGTGTGTGCGGGTGGTTTTCATTGTAATGTATATATGGAAGGATGTGTGCGTGAGTTTAGATAGAATAGAGAGAAAGTATACAGGGTGCGGAAGGATGCAAACTTTTTGTAGGTTTACAAACGGTTAGGAGAAGTCTTTTCGTCATAATCTTGCTTGACTTGACCAGCATCAGACTCTGGGTTTGGCTTTTCGCTGCGAGGTACAGACATGTGGCTAGGGAAGCGACGGGAAGTAGGTCGGCTGGCAATGCTGGGCACACGCTGAGACTCGGCATCGTGCTTGGCATCGTACTGCGAGGTGGAGCCAATGTGCGAGGCCATGGACTTTGCATCCTCCTGCATATCGGGAGTGGCAAACAGGACTTCGATTTCTTCCAGGGACTTCCCGTTGGTTTCGGGGTACCAGAGGTAGATAGGAATCAAGAAGATGACGTTGAGAATACCAAACATCAAGAAGGTCCAGTACTTGGCATATTCGAAGAGAACGGGGGCAATCATGGCAACAACAAAGTTACCAAGCCAGTTGGCACCGGTGGACATGGAGTTACCCTTGGCACGCAAAGCAGTAGGGAAAATTTCAGAGGGATACAGCCAGGCAAGACCCAACCAGGCAGCACCAAAGACGAAGTTGTAAACCATGACGAAGGTGATAACAGCTGGAGCAGCATTCTCGTTGCCTCGTTCGACACAGTACTGAGCACCACCGACAATGAACAAGGTAGCAGCTTGACCAATAAGACCAGCGTACATGAGAAAACGACGGCCGACACGGTCAATGGTGTAGATAGGAGTGACAGCACCAAGGAAGTAAGGGATAGCATCGACACCAGCCATCAAGTATGCCATAGCTTCGGTCATACCGGCTTGCAAGAAAATGTCCGTCAAGTAGTAAGAAATGACGTTGATACCACCGAATTGCTGGATCAACTGGCCACCCATACCGAGCAATACACGGTAGCGGTTGTTGAGACGACCCTTCTTGAACAATTCCTTGTAAGATTGGATGCCTTCACGGCGTTCGAGTTCGATAGCGTCACGAATTTCTTCCCATTCAGCAATGCAGCGAGGGTGAGTGGTATCTTCATCAGTCCAGAGACGGGCCAATACAGTTTTACAGTCTTCGTCGCGGTCATGGGATTGCAACCAACGAGGGGATTCGGGAAGAAGGTAAGTACCAGCGAAAAGGATGATAGCAAAGACCATCTGGAAGGCAAGAGGAAAACGCCAGGCAAAGTCACCCTTCACAAAGTAGAGACCAAATTCAAGCCAGTAAGCAATACCGACACCGACGGTAAGCAAAGAGGCTTCGAAAGCAACGTGAGAGCCACGGGATTTTGGTGGAGACAACTCGGCTTGGTAGACGGGGATAGTAGCAGTGTTCATACCGTTGCCGACACCAGTAAGGATACGGGCAAAGATCATCATGCCGACGTTGATAGAGGCAGTTTGAATGATAGCACCAATGCAAAGGATAACGCATCCAAGACGAATCATACGTCGACGACCAAGCAAGTCACCAAGACGACCGCAAGATAAAGCACCAAACATACATCCAATTTCGTAAAGAGCAACAATAGCACCCATCAGACCAGAGTTTGGATAACCCATCCACATCTTGAATGTATCGTTGGCAACGACACCAGACATGACACCCTGTAATAATAGGTTTTTTTGTTGTTAGTCAATGTATCAACAAAGATGATGCCATTTCACAAGTGTGACCAGTGTCCTTACCTGATCGTAACCAAAGAGCAAGAAACCCACACCGGCCAAACCGGTGGAGGCTCTGAACAATGTTTTACCCTTGAGTTTAAAGATATTAACCATTGTTAAAGAGGTAAAAGAAAGGTACTAGTGCCCCGCATTTTCCAACTTCCTTTATATATACCTTGATCTTTTCTTGTCCTGGGGGGGGTCCCTGACGCTGATTTGACCTGACTTTCACATTTTACCAAAAGAAACTTAGTGAAACATCTAATGACATCAAGCTTTTTTGGGCAAATCGTGCTTTGGCACAATTTTCCCTCTTTCTACATGGATCAATGCGAATGGAAATCTTGAAATGAATTTCCAATTGGATTGTACCGAAGTTAAAAAAATACCTTTTTTTACTACTTTTTACAACAGAAGGATGGGGGAGTTAACAGCCTCTTATGTAACATGGCGATAAAAACGATAGCCCAGGAAAAATAAAGCTTAAAATTTTTTCTGCGCTTTAAGGGTACCCCACTTCCCCCCCCCTCCGCACGCCCGATGTGGGCTCCTCCAAAGTCCTGTATATCCGTACTGTACTGCTTTCCAAAATGTGTACCGGCTTATTGTATGCTGTGGGTCCTCAGTTTTAGGCTGGAATTTTGACACTCAATATAAGTGGCGATTGGGGGGCCATATGAGTGTGTGTGGTATCGGATCATTCTTTGCATTCGGATCAAAAGTCACTCTTTGAAAAAAGAAAAAAAAGAGGGCATCCGTAAATAGCCCACATGCTTGCATGCGAACGCATGTAACAATTATTTGCTCCTATTTCTTTACTAAGCATGGCTCTATCCTGCAAAAGTAATGTACACAAAATAGGCTTATGTCTACATTGTGTGAGACGCATCTGAAAAATTGTATGGTTACATCGGGTCCCCCCAAAGATCCATCCGACTCAACACA
>KK100058.1:17407-50870 GCA_000611695.1 Rhizomucor miehei CAU432
GCTACGGATTTACTCAACTAGTAATAGTAGATGAAGCAGAGATAGAGCAGAGATAGCAGCTCAAAAGGTTCACAAAAAAAGGGGGACGCGAAATAAAAAAACTAGCTAGATGAGAGCATCAAGGATTTAGTAGTCTTTCTACTAGTAGCTATTCATGGTTCATCGATCAGAGCTCTTCTGAGCTCTTTACTAGGATAAATTTGCTATCTCGTTTCACTCTCGTAATTATCACATTAAAGTTTGCTTACGCTGCATCAAATGTCGTTTCGCATTCATATGTCAGTCCCAGGTTTTGTGCTACCCCGTAAGCAAACTCCTGTTGGTGGCGGGACCTGCCGGAAAAACAGAACTTTTTTTTTCAAACTGCATCTGACTTATGTTCAACTATTTTTTCGCGCAAATAAGACTTATCATCCTTCTTTTTTCCCTTTTGCCCTTAAAACTCCCTTAAGATACGTTGGGCGTTTCCATGGAAATAAACGGTTATCAGGTACAAAGTTTCGGAAGGAATGATTCATCCATTTGAGAATCCTTCTGTGAAATATTGTTTCTAATAGCTGTATTGGGCAAAATTCTTTGTGTTTCATGTCGATCGGAGGAGGTGGGGAGACGCTCAGACAACGTTACCTTTTGAGGTAAAAACCCTGTGCAGGGTCCGACCGCCCTAGCCAGCCCACCAATGTCGTCATTTGCGGACGATGAAGCAAGATAAAAACCCGGATTCTGCAGTGAAGATGTGAGTGGTGGCCGTCTTTTTTCAACCAACAGAATCTTCTTATTAGCTTCTTGAAATATAAATGGAAAATGTCTTGGAAAAATAGATGTGTCTTCTTGTTGGTTACAGGATATATCTATCCGAAACCACACCAAGTCGGTCGGCGATCCGTGTTTCTCGGTCTTCGAAAGCGTCTTGGAAAAAAGGGAAGGTGACATCTTTTTCAGTTAAAAAATGTTACCTAATGGTTACAGAAAGTGTTATTTTTTTGAAAGAGATAAGGGAGATACATGTATATACTTTACAAGTAATAGTAGGGATAAATAGGGAGATATATAGAGAGATGAATAGGTTAATGCCCGTGATCAGCTTCCAAGGTTTGGATTGGCCCGGCATAGTTCTTTCTTCCAGAAATGAACCAAAATCCAAGCGAGAATATCATGACAACACCGATCATGAGACATGTCCAGTTCATAAGTTCTGCGGTAACTGGGTGCACGCTCGGTATACACAAGATGACCGTAAAGAAAGCGATCCAGATAACAGCAAAAAGGTTGATGGGTACACTGTACCTGCCGAGATTGAAGGGACCCTTTTGCATGCCTTGTCTTGTCCAAATGAGACGGCAGAAACTGGGTAGACCTTGAGAACGGGCCCCCAGCAGTCAGTTCGTTGTTTGTCCTGTCAATTGTTCTTCGCTCGCGCACAGAACTTACCATACGCAACATTGATGCAAATGACGGCTGTGCTCATAATAGCCGACCAGTATACTTCACTAGCAAAATACTAGTAGGAAGCATAGACAGTCAGCGATAAGGAATAGTAATTTTAGACATATCAATGAGAGATTGTTGATCAAAGAAAGATTTACTTACGGGCATAATGACAATGATGCAAATGATACCTTCCAAAACAAGAATTCTGGCCGGGACTCTGTTTTTACCGCTAAGTTTGTACCAAAACGAGTGTGCTGGTATACACTTGTCTCGGGACATGGCCCACAGTAACTGTGCACAGCTGTAGAACGAGTTGCATTCGGAAGCGAATTGTGCAAGAGCGAGGATGACAAGGAAGAAGACTGTAAGCGGTCGGTTTGTTGCACGAAGGAAAAGGGTGGCGACCGGTGCTGAGGATGATTGAAGTTCCTCTACATCCTGAATCGAAAACAATGTCGCGATACACAAGACAACGCCTTGGACCATGGCGCTGCCGACTGCAAGAATGATGCCTCGAGGACCAGTGATATCGGCATTCTTAGTACCCTCGGCGATTTGAGCTCTTCATACAGATAGATGGAAAGTCAAGAAAATGGGAAAATGTTCGATTATTCGACGTTCACAATATGTTCTTACCCATTTTCATATCCAAGCTATTGTGAATAAGGAAAAGTCGACTTAGAATAGATCAGGGCCAGAAATTTTTTTCCGACTTGATGATTTGTACTTACAAAAGTCCAGCCAGCTTGCAACAAACCAATGAGGAAAACCAATCCGGAATTCTGGTATCCAGTTATGTTTTGAAACTCTGTAAACACCCACTCTGCAGGAGGATGTGTAGGTGCCATGACAGGCATTGTAATGACAACAATGATGGTGCCTATGCCAACCCAAAAGACCATAAAGTTATTGAGGTATCCACTGAACTTTAGACCAAGACAACTGTATGCGACACCGACAATAATGAAAAGGATGTATAATCCAACAAAGGCGCCTTGACTTGTGATGGGCTCTTGTCTGTATAGATTTGCAATGGCTATGTAGAACACGAAGTATAAGTGTTAGTAAGGCGTACTCGTTGATAATTTGGAGTGATTGCACAGAACATGAAAAACCTTACATATGATACTCTGAGAAATGTTGAAGGCCAATGTCATTGTCGCGGCCAAGAGACCTGCTACAAATACATATCCACATATCCAAGACATTACTTTGATATCATACGGATACTACTTGTTAGTACTTATCTATCTCTTTTGCATGGCCGACTTACAAGGTCCCCATTTCTTGTTACTCAGCAAGTAACACCAAGAATATACCCCTCCATTTACGGGATAAGCTATCAGCATCGAAGCAATAATGTTAGAATTCTATTGTTTGATAGCTGCTACATTCGGCGTAAAAATTACCACTGAAGACTTCTGCCATAGACAGCGCAATACATGCGACAAAGGGAATGACAACAATCTATATCAGGATTTAGCTTGTTAGTCGTGGACGACGTCTGTTGCTACATGCTTAAATTTGTTTAATACATACATAGCCCCAAAAGAGCGACATGGGCCCGCCTGCGCTCATACTAGCACCAAATCCTACCAGCCTATACACAATTATCAATGTTTCTCACTGTTAGCTAAACAGTTTTGGCATCGAGAAAACTCCCTTCTAAGTCTTTTTACCAGTTGGGAAGTACAGCCATTGTGGTGAACGCAAAACCAGCTTGCGTAAACAGACTGATATCTCTACTAAATTCTTGTTTATATCCAAGGTCCTTGAGCCTCTTGGCATCTCGATCAAGTGGTTCCTCTGTAGAAGATCGAGAAGATGGTGAGACTGTCTTTTCCATTACAATCGACCTCGCTTTCTCTTCCTGCTGTGCAGTTATTACAGTTAGAACCGTGATTCACTCGTGAAGTGAGTAGCCAGAATAACAGCACGCTATACCTCCTGCATCGTCGAGATATATTTTTTGCTGTTTATGAGAAAGAACACGATGATACACTTATAAAGGTTTGACACCGTGAGGGAATGGCAAAGATAATATATATAGGGCGGAACACGAACCTTGTTAAAAATGATCAAATAAGGAAAAACTTATCTCTTTGTGGGAAGCATGATAAGATGGACCTTGATTGCATCCTCCCATAGCCGTAATCCCTTTCTTTGTTTAATGTGGCATGTAACAATTAGAAATGACAGAAGAGACACGAATTCGATTTATGCCGTGTGATCCCCTATACTCTGTGCTCCCTCCATCGCATCGATTAATTAAAAATCTAAAATTTTCGAGTAACTGTTGATAGTTTCACACGGTCGACCTGCGTTAGGTGATCGCATCGCACCATCAAACTTTTTTCCTTGGTCTGACATGTACTGTTATAATGCGCGACAAGTATTACGCATAAGCAGATTGAATTTTGCTCGAAAAATGTCAGATATGTTAGAATTTGACCAAAGGATATCATCTCATCAATACACTGCAACCCATGCAACGCGGTTTCGGACGGGAACGGCGATTTTCCTTGGAAGTTGCAGAGAGCAGCGTACTAGTAAGTGGAGAATCCTCGGTTTGCAGACGATTGTCCAATCCCGTGGAAACATTGACATTACAAGTGACTATTGTCGAATACACAAGAGAAAGTTAAGGATTATACACAATATCACCTCGGCCAGCTTTTGCAAAGCGATCGTTAACCAGCAACACATGCAGCTGCTATCCTCAGTTGCCCACGTGAGAGCAGAGCGGCGATGGCGTCCTTTACGATACTGTGCATGAGGGCGATTGTATCCGCCGTGTTGCCGAAAAATAGCCGCAGCCCATATGAACTTGACTAAGGAAAAGGGGTTTTTTGCCTTTGCTTCTTGTCTACACGCTGCGAGGGTCATGCGCAAAGGCGAGAATGAAGGAGTGTATGCAATCGGTGCACCAAAAAGGAACGGATGGGTTATCCATCATCCGTGATAGGAGAAAGTGACAGCATAAGTAGATTTAGCGGGAAGCCTCCTAAGCTTACATGATAGCATTTTTACAGTTGAAGAAAAGGAAAAGTGAAAAGTGGGAAGACTTCTGGCGCAAGAAAGCCGTGGAAGAAATGTGGAACGTTGAATCAGTTATATCCAACGTACTTACGGCAATGCGACATGCAGGCAAGAAAAGGACACAACACATGGTTTTTATTCTAGTATTTGCCTATACAGAGCGTTTCGGCAGCGATGATTTATACTTGTATACTATGCAGTTCTGCTGCTTTATCACAGCATTTTTTCAGATGATTTTTGCATGGGCAGTCTAGGTTCTTTGCCGACAACAACGGCTTCTTTCGCACCGCGCCATGAGCCACGATGCCCTGAATTTGCTGACACCACCGGAACAGTTTGGCATAGTAGAGCCAGGAATCTACCGATCTGATATGCTTCAGCCACTACACTTTCCATTCATACGGCAGTTTGCGTTTAAAACAGTTCTCATGCTAAGTCCAGAGATGCCGCAACGTATAGCACTCAACTTGATGGAAGAGTCAGGCATGAAGCTGGTAAAGAGAGTTTTCGTTTAGACTGTCACGAGAAGGACTCTTGTTTTTCTTACACGATAGAAAATGGTGGTATAGATCCATTTGGGTATGGCTACATGGAAACCGACACAACCTTCAACGTGGCGACCAGTATCTGAAGAACTCATCAAGGAAGGCCTGGAGCTTATCCTGAACCGTGATACCCATCCTGTTCTCATCATGTGCACGTACGTTGCGAAAATGTATCCACAGAAGTATGGCAGCATGTGTTGTTAACTTGCGAGAGGGCAGATCTGGTATCCATGAAACGGGAACTTTGGTAGGCTGTTTGCGGAAACTGGAGGGATGGAATTTCAGCTCCATCATCTCTGAATATCGCGCTTACGCCGGCACAAAAGCACGCTATGTCAACGAGCAATTCATTGAACTATTTGATCTCGATCTTGTTACTTTGCCGCCTAATCTCCCATTATGGCTCATCGATCAGCGTGAAATATTGGCAAGTCATCCCTGTCTATGTTCTTGTTGGATATGCACGGCCCTTTCTAATGGTAACAATGTTCTATAGGCTGCAGAGGAAGCTAAACTAAAGGATTGATTTTGTACATATACATGTTTCTTGCTTGTAAATAACATAATAGATGCCAGTGATGCATTGGTGGAGAGAAACAAAAAGAAATGTAATGTCGCTACTATGTACAGTGATATCTTAAGCTTTCTTGGCTGGTGGATGTAGTAATTTGGCCTTTTCATCGTCCAGCAGTTCTCGGAAAGAATCTGTCTCTTCTTCGTACTGCCATACTTTGAGGTCGCTTCCGTAAGGTTTAGGTCGTACTTCGTAAACACTAGAGAATGTGAATGATGATCTTTTGAGTTTACGGTATTCTAATAAACAGACTTGGATGCTACTTACGCATGCATTGGGATATTCATATGGGGCATATGTTCGCGAGGCCAATCTAGCAGATAACCAAGCAAGATTCGCATCACGACATTGTGGGTAATAATAAGACAAGAATGTGACATGCGCTCCAGTTCAATAATCATGGGTTGAAGTCGGTGGATAACGTCTTGAAAATCATAGTTAGCCACCGGGGCTTTCTATGTATTATTCATGGTGCCTACCAATGTAAGACTCGCCACCTACGCCGGGGTAACGATAGTATAGCTTGTTTGCCAGGCGCTGTGCAAACTCGGCTGGAAACTGTTCCTGAATCTCCTTGTACGTCATTCCTTCACAGCGCTGTGTGGACAAGTTGGTGCATGGAAAAGGAGATACAACACGAAGTTTCATCACTTACTGCAGCGTTAATCTCATTCAAAAAGCGTATGTGTTTAATATCATATTCGTCCGGATCAAAGTAATTTGCAGTTTCCACTGTTCTCCGTAACATACTTGTCCACACAGTGAACTGACCCTTTGTAATACATGCTGCCTTCTCCTGAATAATCTCTTCTGGAGTTTGATCGCCTTTAAGCTTTTCGTGCTGTTCGTGATCCAGAGGCTCCAATCCGTACGACTTCCACTCTTCCTCCTGCTCAAACTTGGACTGGACCAAATCCAGTGCAAAAGTGACGCGTTGTTCCTTGATGAATCTTGAAAGTGCGCGCGCATATTTGCGACCAGAGGCAGATAGCTATCCATTCACCCATGAGCGTATGCCTCGAAAAATGACCATAAATAGATATTTTACCGGTGCATCGCCTCCAATTCTCTTTGCAATGTTATCGGTACTCTCTCCATGTCGGGTCAAGAAAATCTGACGCTCTGAAAATAACACGTCAGTCCCTTCTCTCTCTCTCTCTCTCTCTCTCTAAAAATGCATGCAACGTTGACTTAAAACATACCGGCGAGATTAAAGTTCATCAAGTAAAAAATGCATTGACCAGACAGATAGCCAGAAATATTGTGCGCAATCACCTTCTTGCCGACGTTCATCAATTTGCAGTACTGAATATTGTGCTCTTCTTCCCAATCGCCCACCGGCTCGTAGGCCTTTTCGTAATTGGCGACGCGCGACCGGAAATCGGCTAATGCTTCCGCTGGATCTTTCCCCTTATAGTCTGGACCAAGGAGTTTGAGCCGGAAATTGCGTTCTAGTATCTTTTTATCGGTACAGACAGACTCGAGGATCAGGATTTTGATCTGGGGTTCTCTTTGCAGTCGATCAAGCAATAGTTTTCGGCGCTCAATAGTCGAGTTGGTTGCATCGTGAATTGCAACACGGCCTCCTTCTTTGAGCCATGAAATCAAGCTCTCCAATACGTCGAGTGCAAGTTTGTCTCGTATCTTTTTCATATCCTTGTTATCGGGATCAAAGAATTTTGCAGACTGGTCGTGTTGGTGGGATGATTCGCTCTCTCGTCGAAGGTTACCGACATTGAACACCTAGTAATATTCACGTGCGTTACAACACGAGAAAAAAAATGACATGTTGCTCCTTCAATGCTTGCCTTGGTCTCGTACTGTAACCAGTTGAGATATCGTCGTAACTTTTTGACAATATAGCTTTTGCCGCGTGCAGGCAGGCCCACTATCAAACAAACAACAAAGCAGAGTTAGCAATTCAAGCTCAACATGCATGTAATATGTCATGCTTACCCATAATAACTGCAAGTTTGCTGTCCGGCTGAGGTTCTCTGAGTTGTTCTAAGAAATAAACGTCAGCGTCAGTTGGGAAACGGCCTCGAGTCATTTCACTCTAGCCGATCGTACTTGGGGTGACAACACTGTGGACAGCTCCGGGTACATCGAGGCCAGTTGCATGGCGAGTCCAGACAGGACCTTCGTCGTAGGGATCAGCCGATAGTTGGAGCCACTGCATATTGCTTTCCTGTTGCTCTTCCTGGTCACTTTCCGGGTTTAACGGTTCTGGCGTAGAGGTTGACGAGCCGTTGGGTGTGGCGCACGGTGAAGGAGGATTAATGAGGGCTACATAGTTGTGCGATGAGGGCTGTTCTTCTGGTTGCTCTCGTCTGCCGTTTACACTGCCACTAGGCATAATTTTTTTTGCATGAAATGGAGGGAAAAGAAAGACTCTGGGGGTTTAGGTGCGGAATTGTAGCGCGACCTTTTTTCCCGACCTGCCTGTGCCTGCAGTTCAAATCTGCCGATGGGAACGTCACTCAAGGCAATAATAGAACAAAGATCAGACCCCCTTGGTCCTTAACCTTTTTGGTTTTGAGTAAGAAGACGGTGAAAACAAACAAATATCACTGTTTGCACGTACGCAGATCCACTGCTCCCTCTCATTTTAGGACATGAAACCAAACAAACAAAAAAAAGGGCATGTAAAAATTATACAGACTTACTGGCATGGAAAATAGAGCTTTTCACCTAAGGCAATTTCTTTTTGCTCAAAAGCAGCATAATACATGGTGAACTCCATCCATGTTTTTTTTTGGCAAACATCGCAAACAGAGCATTTTCCTAACTACACTCTTATTGGATTATAATAATGTACATACAGCATAACAACGAAAAATAAATACATGAAATGAAAGGAAGGAAGAAACAGGCGAGGGGTGAAAAAGGAAGAAAGGAAAAGGACATAAGAGGAGAAAATGCTTGATATGATCTATCCCTCGATAGTGTGAATTGGTCCACGATAGTGCTTGCGTCCACTGATGAACCAGAATGTCAATGAAAAGATAAGGGTGGTTCCAATCATGAGACAGCTCCAGTTCATGGTGACGGCGGACACTGGGTAAACACTGGGTATACAGAGGATAATGCCGAAAAAGACGACCCAGAGGCATGCGACAATGTAAATGGGAACACTCCACCGTCCAAGATTGAAAGGTCCCTTTGGCATATCATGGCGTTTCCAGATCAGACGACATGCATATGGAAGTCCTATATAACATCAATATGTCAGCATGCTAATTATATTATAAAAGTCTCAAACCCAATTGATCTTACCATAAGAGATATTAACACAGATGACAGCAGTGCTCATGATAGCAGACCAGTATACTTGACTAGCAAACGACGGCATAATGACAATGGTGCAGATAACAGCTTCTAAGATCATGATTCGAAGCGGAATCTTGTTCTTGCCCGAAAGCTTATACCAAAACTTGTGATAGGGAATGCATCCATCGCGTGCCATGGCCCACATGAGTTGAGCAGTGCTGTAAATCGAGTTACAGAGCGAACCAAACTGGGTAACTATCAAGATAACCAAAAAGAAGGCAGCCAAGGAACGATTCGTTGCGCGCAGAAAAAGAGTGGCCACAGGCATCTCAGATGCTTGGAGTTCTTCGACATCTTGGATTGAAAACAAGGTGGCAATGCAAAGAACGATACCTTGCACCATGGCTCCTGCCACGGATACAATGATACCGCGAGGGCCTGTTCGATCTGCGTTTTTGGTACCCTCTGCAATATGTGCACTGGTAATAGCGGCTCCGAATATTAGTACTGTGCATGCCTTTCCACCCGAATTTTTAGCAACATAAATGTAAATGTTTTTCTTACCCATTTTCGTAGCCGATCAAGGTCCAACCAGCCTGCAAAAGACCCAAAAGGAATGCAAGGCCAGAGTTGCTGTAGCCTGTGGTGTTTTGGAATTCAGTGAATACCCATTCTGCAGACGGATGGGTAGGTGCCATGACCGGCATAGCAATAACAACAATGATCGTTCCAACAACAACCCAGACGACCATAAACTTGTTGAGATATCCGCTGAACTTTAGACCCAGACTTCCGTAGAGGACGGCAACAGTCAAAAAGAGAATATACAGGCCAACGTTTGCACCTTGGTTGTTGATAGGGTTTGTTCTGAATAGATTGGCAGTGGCTAGTAAATAGAGAGAATTTGTGAGATATGAAGTCTTTTGCATGCAGATAAAACTTAAAGTCTCTACCAATAATGTATTCCCCGAGAGTGTAACTTAGTGTCATTGATGCTGCCAATTGACCAGCGATAAACATATAGCCGCAAATCCAAGACATTACTGTAGATATGTTTTGGAAGGAATTTAGAGAAATTCAAGCACTGCTCAAATTGATTAAGATTACTTACATGGACCCCATTCTTTGCTACTCAGCAGATAACACCATGAATACACGCCGCCGTTGATGGGATAAGCTAAAGCGTACAGAGTGTGATGAGTAACTATTGAACTTGTTTGCAAGAATCATATCTTCTCTCAATTTACCGGAAAATGTTTCAGCCATAGCCAATGCAATACACGAGACAAAGGGGATAATGGCAATCTAAAATACGTGGTAATATGTATAAATAGGAATACATCGAATACATTTCTTGATGTCTTACTTACAAAGCCCCAAAAAAGTGACAAGGGTCCACCACTAGCCATGCTTGAGCCAAATCCAACGAGCCTAGCAGGAGTTGATCACTGGTTTATAAATAGATGCATATATTGAACGAATATCACCAACTAACCAGTTGGGTAAGACAGCCATCGTTGAAAAGGAGAAGCCAGCCTGTACAAATAAACTTATATCTCGAGAGAACTCTTGCTTGTAGCCGAGATCCTTAAGCCTTTGAGCATCGTAATCATCTTCGGATATGTCCGAGATGATAGTTGCGTGTATTTTTTCTTCTTCGACGCTGAGGAATTCTCCTTTCTGCTAAAAAAGATTCACTGCTGTTAGGATATAATGTTCGCGTAGGTTGATGTGGTTCCTATCTGATTTACTATACTAGCCTCTATTGACATGAGGGTTGGGCACGGATTCTGTGAATAAAAAGATGGGTTGACTGCTTCAAAGTTGGGACGGCTCTTTTTCTGTTTCCTCCTTTTTATATGTAACGAGGTGATAATTGGATAAGGTCAGTAAGAAGCAAGGCTATCAGTGTGATTATCCTTTTTCAATGGCTTGTCCTAATTCCATACTCATGGAAACCTTAAAAAACTGTTGTCTATCTCTGTCTCCTGTATTGATCGTGAAATCCGCCGGTATCACCAAGCAGCACACCCGTCGGCCGCAAATTTACTCGAAGCGTTGGGCGGGTTTAACCATTAGATAGTCTCGATTTGCTGCTGATTAACAGCGAATCAGAGCGAATGTGGCACAAGCCCTGAGAGGAAGCTCACGGTGCAAGATAACAGAGTAAATCGTTATCAGTTGGTTAACCCAGAACGGCTAAATATGCAGTTTTTAGATATCCGAAACCCACTTGCTGCTGAAATATTACTTGGCAAACCGGCTGCTCCGTGAGTACAGGATCGTGTACTTTTCTTAGAAACGAGTAAGTGCGCTCTAGGAAGAAGGGTCCAACAGAAAGATGCATCGGTCAAACTTGTGTTTATCTTTATCAGGTCGTCTCTGTTGTCAAACGACAACGAACAGATCAGCAAAGTTTGGGTTCTTACCGGCTGTTCCTATTCGCTAGTCAACCAGCCAAACAGACAACAGGGTTCCTCGTTGATGAGTAACAGAGTAAAGCTAATGACGGCTCTTGATAAAGCGCAAAGGGCAAGCGGAACGGGAATAAGTTGCTGCATAACAACCCAACGAACCTTTGATATGCATGGCATGGCAACGTACCCTTTTTTACATCGATAAGTGCTAACAAAGTGGAGTAGTGTAGGATTTGGATAAAAACATTCTTGTTGCCAACAACTGAAAAAGGACGCAGATTGTTTGGAGAGATAACACTGATTTAATCTCATTCATTCCCATTGCAACTCCTCGTCTTCTTGATCATAGCAGAAAGCACGACTGGTTCTAATTTGCTCACAATCCTCACTCATTATCATATTTGAACGTCTTCGAGTATAAAAACTGGCACACAAATGGATAATCAATTCTTTATTCTTCTCCTTCCTTCTTTGCTGACTCTTCCAAATCTTTAAAGATACGAGCACGCGCTTCCTCGTACGCGGCTTTGCGTTCTTCGTAGGTCATATTTTTGCGATCAGCAGTCTGTTCAGAAGGCGTCATGGGAGATCCTCGTCTACTCATATTCTTGCCGTCTGAAGGTGTCCGTCTCATGATCTGAAATACCGGCGTCGGTTCTGCATCTTTTGGTTTATCCTCTGGCTCGACATAATCTGCAAAGGGGACTCGTGGTCTATATTAGGAAGCAACAGGCATGAGCAAATTAGTTATTGTTGCCAAGCAAACTATTCCTTGAAAAACTCACATAGCCGTGTACGGATTTTTGCACAGGTAGACGGACTTGCGCACGGGGTCAAAGAAATGCGATAACTTGAAGTACGGCGCGACTTTGTGCACCATCAAGCGTTGATATGAATTCATTTGAGGAAGATCCAATCGGTACAGTCTAATTGCCCACAGAGAGTAAGCCCATCTGCTGCAAAGGATGCATTTTCGTCGCTTTTTTTTCTACCACTTACTGATAATTGTTAATAAATGCTATGAGTTCCTTTTCTAATTTCAACAAAAAAATCCGTTCCTGCTGCTTTTTCAAAACATCAACTATGAACGGATCGAGGGTATCAGAGAACTCTTGAACGGGAGGCACCGGCGGCGGCTGTGGCGTTGGCACTTGCAAATGCGGTTGGTAAAAAACCTCCTGCTGCTGCTGCTGTTGTTGATAATAATATGGGAACGGGGCGTATGGCTGCTGTTGCTGCTGTTGCCGCGGCAGCGGCGGCGGTCTCGCTCCAAACGCCACGTCCTGACCATTGCTGTGTTGTACAGGATAATACTGGTTGCTTGCGGCGGGCGAGTGGAAATTGACATTGTTGAAAGATCGGACGCGAGATATGGAATCGCTGTTGATGGATGAAATGCGGTTTAACTTTTCATTGTTGTTGTTTTCGCTCATATCGTTGTAACCAGCGAGAAACTATCGGATCAACACTTGGAATCGATTGCTCACCTAATTGCGAAAAAGCCTTCTACGACTTACCATAATCTAAGATTGAAAGGACTAAACATGCGCTTTTGGATATCGGTTATCGGTTTTAAAAAGTGATCTGGTACATCAAGAGAACAATGTCGAGGCCATGCAGAAGCTGTACAAAAAAACCTGTTTTTTGGCCCGCGTTGCTTGTTTTGTTAAAATTCAGATATCATGAAGAGATGGCGAAAAACTTGTGCCCTATTACGATGAAACGAACCTATGAAAAGAACATCTCTTATCAACTCGCATATTTATCATCTTTTTCTGCTGTTGTTCGTTACTGCCTTGGTTATGCAATCAACCCTACCTCCTGGTGTCCCCGTCATATGTGAGCGACGTATGTTGCAAGCAACATCTGGTATGTTTAGAGAATAGATTGATTACATCTTCTAACAATGCTCTTGCAGCTTGATCATGTTCGGCAAAGACAATTGCTGTAATTTCATAGAATCCGCTGCAGTACGTAATATCTTGGATGGTGGCAGAAACAAGGACAAAAAGAAAACATCAAGAGAGAAGCAGTGGATACCCCAAAAGATCCATTGGTGATGCTTACTGGAAACCAACGAGTTTGCAGACGCAGCCAGATCAAAGGCCATAGCAGCGTGTAAAGAAGTATTCGAAAAACCCACAAAAAATAAATCCCATGGAGAGCGAAGATGACCAACGAGTACAGGACATCAAAGCTTCTTGTCCAAAGCAATGATGGAAAAACACGAGGAACATAAATCAAAACTCGGAATTACCTCTGGAAGTATTGTATCGATGATGGTTATTACGATCCTGTGGAAATCAGACCACTGATATATGAATATGCAGATAGACAAGAATTACATTTAAGTAGAGATATTATAGACATCTATATGAACTTCCATGAGGCTCCAGTTGTATGTAAACATGTGTAGCTGGGTGGATCATCTCTTTATCTACTTTATACTTGATTATTACAATACATCTACATCTTTGAACATGATAAGGACACTCACATCCTATCGGGCACGTTCTCCCCCAACCCTCCCCCCATTTACGTCAGCTAGTAGGGAAAAGTCATGTGCAGGGCATAAACTTCTCTTTACTCGTCATGAGCAACGACACAGCCATTGAACGACCCAAGCTGAGATGGCTTCCTTTGGAAGCTAATCCAGAGGTTAGTTACAAGACTGATGCTGCTGTATACTCGGAAACTAACAACTTTTTCAAAGGTGTGGAATAAGGTAGGCATAAAAGCGACTGAGAGAAAAGGGAAAACGACGCACCTAAGCAAGAAGAACAGATCGTGCACAAATTCGGTGTGGATCGCAAATGGCAGTTTACAGACATGTATGGTGAGCACAGCGTTTCTACTACCTTATTATTTCTGCCAGCAGCAGACTTGACAGAGAGCGTAACAATGACATACTGTATAGGTTTCGACCCTGAGCTACTCGCGTTCGTTCCTCGACCAGTGGCAGCCATCATTTTCCTTTACCCCATCACCGAGATATCTGAGCAGCATAGACACGAAGAAGAAGCCAAGCTCACGAAGCGAGAACAGGATATCAGCCCCAACGTCATGTTTTTCAAACAAACGATCTCAAACGCGTGCGGAACAATTGCTCTTTTGCACTCTGTGGCAAATAATCCGGAACTCATGGGCAAGCTTTACATGTCTTCATGAATATGCTACTTGATGTGATATTTAACAACGGCGTCGTCTGATTTCAGGACCTGGATTATTCAAGGATCTTACAGAGAAAGCAAAGAATTTGACACCTGATGAACGCGCAGAACTCTTGGAGAACTGTGAGGAGCTAGCGTCTGCGCATGCGACAGGTGCTCAAGAGGGACAGACTCAAGCACCGAGTCTCGACGAAGAAATCAATCTACATTTTGTGTGCTTTGTTGAAGTCGACCACCATTTGTACGAGTTGGACGGCCGTAAAGCTTTTCCTATCAATCACGGAAGATGCACCGACTTGATAGAGGTGAGCTTGTGATATGCTTTTTTACACATAGAGAGAGATGGCAATATCATTAATGGATATATATGTTAAAGAACGCTGCCAAGGTCATGCGTAAATTCATTGAACGTGATCCAGGACATCAAAACTACAGCGCTATTGCTTTGTCAAAGGTTGAAGAATAAATGTACCAAACCGCATTTTTTATTATTGTTTTGGCGAGAGAAAAGCAAAGTGTGATCCTATTCTCTTTCTGAAAAATACATAGCAAAGCCGGCTCAGCTTTTGCCCGTCTATAGGGCTTACCCACTTCACCGCAAAATGAAAGAATCAGATCGGGACGATGGTGGATCTCTGGCAGAGATCCCAAATACACTGGATAGATCGACGACGCTGGAACTTGCACGAGGTCAAGAGCCAGAACAAAGTGATGATCAGCAGCGTCCTCCTGGATTAGCGGGAGTACCAAACTTGACATGGACAGAGACCTTGCCACTCGATCATCAAGGAAGCAGCAGCAAGAGTGAAAAGACGGTTGTCAAAGAAGCCTTTGAAAACAAACTTGCTATCTGTAGCATTATGATTCCTTTATCTATTCTGGGTACATTGATACGAATAGGGTTGCAACGTCTAGAAACGTATCCAGGTGCTCCTGTTTTCGGACTCGTCTATGCGCAATGGATCGGGTGTCTCATTATGGGTATCGTGGTAGAAAGCAGAGCTCATATACTGGGATGGTAAGTGTGATAACTGGCTTTATTTCTTTTTTGAAGGAGAAGATTAACATTGGGGGCATGAATCCCATTTTAGGTACCTTCCTTTATATGTCGGTTTATCCACAGGTCTGTGCGGATCCATCACGACATTCTCGTCATGGCAGCTGGATATCTTCAAAGCATTCTCTAACTACGACGCATACGATCACAACAACGGATATAATATTCTCAGTGCTATATCTCAGTCACTTGTCACATTGGCCATGTCATTCAATGGCTTGGTGTTTGGTTACCACGTTGGACGATGGTTCAAGACTTTAGTGAAGGAACCTGTTGCTCTAGAGGTAGTCCCTCGCGGGTACAAGGTCGATCGAATGAGTATGATTGACTGGGTAATATTCGTCTTTGGAGTGGCATGCTGGATAGGTGTCATCCTGGCAGCCATATTTGCGCCGTCTTCACGAGACATTGCTTTTGCGTGCGTGTTTGCGCCCCTAGGTGCATTGATGCGATGGCATCTTTCAATATTCAATACTACTGTGCTGCAAGGACGCTTCATGTTTGGGACTTTTGCTGCAAATATGATTGGAACATCAGTGTTGGCGGCGTTGGCACTTGTCGAGACCGGTGTTACTTCCACTCCAATTGCTTGCAACATTATTAGTGGATTAGCCAATGGCTTCTGCGGTAAGTCACACGCATACACAGCAGAGTTACATTCATGGGTACCTAACAATATAACTTTGTAGGCTGTCTAACGACGATTTCAACATTTGTTGTGGAACTGAGCAACCTTCCGATACGACGATCGTACATCTATGGTCTCTCCTCCATTGTTCTTGGTCAATGTTTCATGTTTCTTGTTTTGGGTACATTTATTTGGACTCAAGGCGTTCATCCAACGTGTTCTTCTTCCTAATACCCTCCCGCATCACCATCATCAATTCTTTATTTCATCACGAAACTGGCGAAAGAAACGCACTGTTTTCGTCATTGCCTTTCCAAACTTTTCACATGTTTCGATGTGGTCGCCGATCCATCCAGGCAGCTTATTACGAATCCGTGGCGTCGAGTATCGTTTATCAATCAAGACAATGGTCGCATAGTCGTTCTTGTGTCGGATTGCTCGACCTAGAAAAACTCTAGTTTACATACCTATTTATCTAGTATACTAATAATAATCGTTTTTCTTACCTATTGACTGATTTACTCCACGCATACACAAATTTTCGTAATACTCGGCGCCAGCTTCTTTGCCGCCTTGCATAGCTGCATATTTAATCTTCTCACGGAGCTCAAGCGAATTGCTGTTGGCGAAGGGTAAACCAATCATAATGACACCTCGTCCAAGTCTGTCAGAGAAATTGATGCCTTCTGACATTTTGCCATTCACGACGCACAACAAGACAGCTCCAGAAGAGGACTGATATAAAGACAAAATGTAAGCAGAATATATATCTTGTGTTATCCTTGCTTTTGTTCCACCCCACAGTTGCTTACCTCGATCTCGGCTGCATAGTCACGAAGAGTCGATTCTACCTGGTTGCTCTCCCTAGGTTCCTTGAATATCTTTTTACGTTTGGATAACCTGTTTAAAATGTCTCCACTCTCTGCAGAGCTCCATCTTTTGTAGACTTGTTCCAGGTACGAGAAGCTTGCAAAGAAACATACAACACCATCTGGTATCACGTTGCATAAATTAACCACAGCCAGGCCAACTTCATCCATCTTCAATTTTATCAAATCGATATCTTAATTAGCTTTATATTCGCTTGCTTTATTTTCATTTCTTTTACTTACCAATTTGAGATCCTGCCTAGTCTCATAAGTGAATGTGAATGGTTTTCCTGTTGGTCCTTGCTCGAGTGTGACAGCAGAGATCTGGTTGGGTGGAATAATGTGGCCGCAGGAGATGCTTCTAATTCTTTCGCGAGGCACTTTCGAGAACAGATAGTTGATGAAGTCCGAAATCTATGAAATTGAGAGTGAGCATGTCATTCTTTCTTCTTCATCTTGAAAAGGTTGGGAAGGATGGTCTTACCGGTTCCATGGTACCACCTGCCAAGATGATGCTTTGGGCTTCTTGGACGATTGGCTCAAAGACCTGGGCAGGATTTAAAAGAATATACTTGATCTGAGGCTCGCCTTCTGAAAAGCTGACAACGATGCGGCCGTCCACATCCGCGTTTGTGAGAGACAAAAGGAACGATTCGATTAGAGTCAAGGTTGGTACAGTCGACGTGGTACTCGTTGCATCCGATTTTTTTTGTTTGTTGTTGTTGCTGCTGCTGCTGCTGCTCTTCTTCCGCTCGCTTTTCCACAAAGCCGTTCAATTTGCGAGCAAGATTGCTCGCTTTCAGGTATTTTTCAATCTTGAAGATATTGATGTGATCAATTTTGAGCATATGTACAAATTCGTTGACGCGCAAAACTCGGTCGGTACGATCGGGAGATTCCAATATGCCTTTGATGGCTCGTATAATGGTGACGATCTGTTTGATATATGCGATGTTTTTGCCTAGCAACCGTGTTCGATATTTTTGGAGATACATTGCTAGTTGAGACAGTGAGTTCGTCAGCTGGTATAAAGTCAACGTCATGGTATGGATAGCAGTGATAGTCTCGATAAGATTGTGTGCTTCGTCGATAATAATTATACTATTCTTTAGCGAGATGCCGAGTGATTCGCGGGTGTTGGCGTGAAGAAGGTGTTGATATGGCAAAACAACAAGCTAGAGGAAAAAGTCCTGTGAGATTTGGAGGATGATCATGTTCGGTTTTGTCTCACCAACCTGCGCTGGCTTTAATGCATGACGGGAGCCATAGTAAGGACATGTATTGAGTGATTCTCCAACCTTCACCAGATCTTCGATATCACGAACTTGGGCCAATGCATTGTCACGAAAATTTTCCCATTGAGGTTTGTCATTCATGGACGGTAAATGAGGACACCGAGAAACTTCTGTGGCTACATTTATACAAATATTAGATTCAAGAGGCCAAGCAGCAATGGGACATGGCGACATACTCTTCTTTTGGAGCTCCAAACACGCTTCGTTCATCCGTTGCACGCTTTTTAACTTTTGTACTTTCTTGTTGATGCACAAATTTTTGCGAGAACCGAGAGGAACGGTCAAGGTATCATCTGCATACATTGTCTTGTGGATTTCGCGGACAAATTGCGATAGTTGAGAATGAGTTCGAGAAGCATAGTAAATCTTGAGTTCTTCAAAGTCATCATCGTCATCGATATTGTTATCGTATGCATTATCCACAGTAGAATTATCTGCTTTGTCCGAGTCAAGTCTATACAATTTTGTAAGATACAGGTAACACGTATATGGCTGAATATCGAAGTTCTACTTACTTTGCGAGTAAGTCCCTTACTTCTTTTGACAAATTGCTATCATGACTTTTCATTGGTTTCTCATTTTCTTCATTGTCGCTCATGTACTCATCCAAAAGAAATTCATCCTCTTCAGGTCTCGTATCAGTCTATCAAAAGAGTTTCATGAGGAGATGGCGTCGTGAACTTCGTGATATGCCGATATTTCCTACCGTTTTCTGCTTTTTTCTAGCTCTTGACCTTTCGCTACTATATTCAATCATCTGTCCTCGTCTCACACGCTCTATCCGTTCACGCAATTGCTGTTTCCGCTGCCGTCTGCGCTCTTGTTTTAACCGTTCCTGCCGATTGACTGGCACATATGCACGTAACCATGCAGGTTCGTCCGAATTCTCTTCTTCAACTGCTTGCTCCTTGTTCGTCGTGTTCTCTGAATCCTGCTGATCCTTAAGCCAGCGAAGCGACCCACAAATCAAGCTGAGTGATTTGCCCTAGGTCGAATAGTTAGATGGGCCGTGATCAGGGGATTCGATCGATCTGATCTCGATTGTTGTTGTTACTCACTGTTCCAGTGGGACTCTCGAATATACCAATCTTGCCTTCGGTCAGGACATTGTACAGGGCATTCATAAAATCGGTCTGTATCGAGTAGGGTGTATAAGGAAAGCCGAAATCTTTAGGTGGGCTCATGACGGAAGCGATCAGGAACCAAGGGGAGGAAAATCAGTCTTCGCGTATGTGCAGCGCGTATATGCGCGACACGCGCAACTGCGGCAAATCAATACATATCATCTCACTCTATTTCCTCCAACATTCTCTAGCCGAAATATCGTTCAAACCTTTAGATATTTCTCTTTTATGCCTTAAAGTATCTTTCTGCAACTTCTCCAAAGTCATCTAGTGTACGCTTGATTGTCTTTCTAAACGACGCTGAATCGGTCTCCTTGGCAGAGACCCAGGACGATACACTCATCCGCACACGTTCCTTGCCAATAGCATAATTGATACCGTAGCCTTCGGGTACCACTGCTCCAAATCCACCCCAGCAGACGTCGCCCGGTGATGTGTTGGATGTTGAGAGCAGCCAGTATTGTGATCCCCAATAAGATGGGTCTTTAAACATGGCAGCATCCTCCAAGTCGGCTTCCTCTGGTTTCATTTGACAACGCAAACCGAGCAAGTGTCTGTCTACACCCATTCCATTACTGGCTGCCTTCATGTACTCCAAATGGCTGTCGATTGCTTTTTGAAGCAAACTCAACTTTTCAGACGTCTTTTTTTGCAAAGATATGTGAACATTTTCAGTCGTCTCGAGCGTTGCCTAATAAATATTTCTTTTCTTTCTTTTACCTTGATATCGCGGTCATCCCAAGCCTTTGTGAATGCGACCGATTCTATTGAGCACGATCGAACAGTTTCAGTGCGACCTGTCAGGAACTTGCGTGTGGATGCAGACTCGTAAGTCGGGCAAGGTTTTCCACAGTGACGGTAATAGGCGAGCTGATACACCATTTGCATCCATCCATCCGGGCTCATTTTGGCGCTCTTCATAAAGTTGGAGCCATAATCATTGTAGTGAAGCAGCACGCTGTCCAGGTCGCTAATCAACTTGGATGCGTTCTCTCTGGCCGTCTCGATTGCTGCGCTGACATCTGGAGTGATATCCCAAGCGAGCCACTTTGGTCCTCCTCCTACTGGCATTGTGCCCTTGCCATTTTCAATGGTTGATTTGCTCTCTCTATGTAGTTTACAGAAAATTTAGTCATAACATATCATCATTTGCCACATCAATACTGGAAGACTTGCCGATCCAGAAAATCTTCAAAAATACGTCCGGGAATGACTGCATCTACCGGCGAGTGCTATGGATAATTATAAGTTGGACGTTTGAGTCAAAAGTTGATCACTTTTGGTTGTTATTGATCTTGAGTTCGTACCTCGCCATTGATTCCAGCACGACCATTATTTTCTACAATAAACTGGATGGCTTTATCAAACCATCGGTTATTTGCTCCATCCCCGTGGAAAATGTTGCGGTGCGACTTGTCAATGTCAACTGGCGAGCTATAATCATCTAGGCAAAGAGTAAACAAAGACGTGTCGATCTCTCGGAAAGTCTGTGCGTTGATGGGATTTTTTTCCAGTTTGCTTCGAACCTAATTGGTAATTCCTTACTTTTTAGCATATTCATTCATCCCATTCCAGTAACTCGGTGTTGTCCATTTACCCGAGCCCAGGTATCGCGGTGCTCTGAAGTCATCACGCCTACAGGCGGCTGGTACTGCTCACTCGGCGTACTGTTTACCATCTCGGTTATCTTGCGCAGCTGGCCTTGCACCGTCTCGATTGACAATACTTGACCCTGGGTATCAAAGACAGGCATGCTAAAAATCTGGTTCTTGTATATCACTGTAATATGTTTGGCAGTGGCAGGCCACTGTGTTGTTATCTTGTCGCGAGGCATGGCGGCTATGCGACTCGCTCCAAACATATTTTTGCTTTGGTGCATGCAAAATGGACCCGACCGAGACACTTCAGGTGGGATTTCTTCACTGCATAAAAAAACCATCATTTTCGATCCAGGGTATCAGTACTAGCTGTCAAAAAGTGGCTAGGTGATATTTAATTTTTACCGATTGATCTTTTCCGAGTATTGGACAGCACTGACAATTATTCTTGAGGCTCGATGCAGCTGGAAGGCACTGGTTTGACCGTGAACAGCGTCGTTTGCGAGACCTTCAGGCGCATCCTGGAACTGATACCACCAGTTGACATTGATGAGTGTTGGGACCCGGTACTCCAAGTATGCTTTGTTCAGCCAGAGACGGTCCAGCCATGAAAGTCCCAATTTGGATTCTTGCTCGTCTAGTTCATGCAACCGTTTCTGCAGCGAAGTGGCAAGGGGACTCTTGAAGAACCGATCTACTTTGGCACTCGCAGCCTCGTATTCGGTTGGTGTCAAGAGAGGCCACAAACTACGCTTGTATCGTGCGGCGGTTGCTTCCAGGTCTGGGATAGGCAAACGAGGCAGCTTATCCTGGTTTGCAAACGTCGATAATCGGCGACTTCCGAGAACCGGGCAGACGCGAGATCTGGATAGGATATATCGCATCTTTCAAAAAAAACCAGTGAAAGTCAAAAGAAAGCGAGGGAAAGAAGAAAAAAAGAGAAGAAAGACGGAGACGTCCAGACGTTTGACAAAAAGACATGTGATGGGAAAAAGCAGTAAAGCCAACAAAGCTTGCATCACTCCGCTCTCAGGTACCGGCATTGATGCGATGTAGCAGGGAAAGAAAAAGAGAAAATTGATCTGTGCCAAAATTTTATTTTTACATATACAAATGAGCACAAAAAAGGTATGTAGTTACATGTTTACATTTTGGGCTTTTGATCATCGAGTCAAGCCTTGCTGGAAAGGGCAGTGATACCGGGCAACTCCTTGCCTTCGAGCAATTCAAGAGAGGCACCACCACCAGTGGAAATGTGGCTAATCTTGTCACCAGCGCCAGCGTTCAAAGCAGCAGTAGCAGTGTCGCCACCACCGACAATGGTGACAGCGCCTTCCTTGGTAGCCTCAATGACAGCATCGAGGGCCTTCAAGGTACCGTTGGCGAAAGGCTTCATTTCAAAGACACCCATGGGACCGTTCCAGAGGATGGTCTTGGCCTTGAGGATTTCTTCACGGAAGATCTTGTTGGATTCCTCACCGCAGTCCAAGCCCATGCAGTCGTCAGGGATACCAGAGGCATCGGTGGCATAGCCAACCTTGGCGTCTTCGCCAAACTTGTCGCCAGTCACATAGTCGACAGGGAAGACAAGCTTGACGTTCTTGGACTTTGCGTTGTCAACGAGACCCTGAACGAGTTCAGAGCCGGGTTCGTCAAAGAGAGACTTGCCAATCTATAATACATCAAGTTGTTAACTAACCACTCTACCATATTTGTCCCTGACAATCTTTCTTTGTAAATCCATCCTTACCTTGACATTCTCCAAGGTCTTCTTGAAGGTGAAGGCCATGGCACCAGTGATGATGAGGACGTTGACCTTGTCAAGCATGTTTTCAATAAGCTTGATCTTGTCAGAGACCTTGGCACTGTTAGAAACGAAAAAGGAGATACCACTGTTAGCTAACCGTTACATTTCCTTGCATAAAAGGACTAACACTTACCCTCCGAGAATGGCCAAGAAAGGACGCTCGGGGTTCTCAAGAGCCTTTGCAAAGTATTCCAATTCCTTTTGCATCAAGAAACCAGCAGCGCGCTGAGGAAGGTCGACACCGACCATGGAAGAGTGAGCACGGTGAGCGGTACCGAAAGCATCGTTGACATAGACGTCAGCGAGCTTGGTCAAGCTGGCACGGAAGGCCTTGACAGCCTCAGGGTCAGCCTTGACCTTCTTGCCGTCGGCGTCCTTGCGGGAACCTTCTTCTTCAATGTGGAAACGAAGATTCTCGAGGAGAATGACCTGACCACCGGTAGCAGCTTGGCAGGTCTCTTCGACTTGAGGGCCAACGCAGTCAGAAAGGAAGGTGACAGGCTTGCCGAGGAGCTTCTCGACTTCCTTGGCAACGGGTGCGAGAGAGTACTTTTGCTGCACTTCACCGTTGGGACGACCCAAGTGCGACATGAGCACGACCGAGCGGGCCCCTTGCTCGAGGGCGTACTTGACAGTGGGCAATGCCTGGACAATACGGTTGTTGTTGGTGATCACGCCGTCCTTGAGAGGTACGTTAAAGTCGACACTGCAGACGAAAAAAGGGTTCCCCTATCAGTCAGTTCCTGTAGACAAGTCGCTCCATTATTTCCATCCGAGCATCGTACCGAATAAGGACGCGTTTGTCCTTCAGATCAACATCGTGGATAGAGAGCTTGCTCGACAAGGACATGGTGTTAAAGGAATACGAAAGGAAAAAGCGGGAACCACGCACGATTTTTTTCGGCGGGGCACTTTTTATTTACGCCAGAGTGCGCGCCCTTTGAATGACGCATTAACGCCCTTTTCATCCTTCCAAACCAACTTTAGAATCTACTTCTGATATCTTTGTATATGCCAAAATTGATTTTCTTTCCGACCCTATCATGTTTGATGATGAAAGATGCGACTTCCTACTCGCTTACAGCTAAACTGCTGTGTGTTTCTGGGCAAATCAATCCCAGAATAACGCGTCTTCAATTATAGCACCTGGCGGGTCATTATTTTCATGTGCTTTTCAACCTCACTCTCGTCGTGGCCCCGAAATTGCCGCCAGACACTTCCGGCCCGTTCCTGGAGGTCTGATATTCTTTTACAAGTAAAAAGATACTTATATATGCGTGCGCTTCTACGAAGAGGGGAACTCGAGCATCTTCCCCAACAGATCTGAAAGATCTTTGTTGAGTTCGAAAATGCTCCCACTACAGAGATCAGCCGAGATATCCACACTGATGCACGCGTCCTGAGAAGGCTCGAATCACAAAACACATATGCACCATGGTAATATGCATCATACCTGTCTTACTTGAAAGGCTTCCGTAACGACAGATATTAGCATTCTTTCTTAAGAGCATCCTTTATGATACCCTTATCCTTACGTCAACGAAGATATCCAAGATCAATTGACGGATATACGTGAGCTAGCAGTATGCAAATCGAACGAATATGTAGCCACCGATAAATCCACAGGTCTGCTTCAGCAAAGTCCCAACTGGATAGAGGAGAAGTTATCAAGAAACCTGGTTTTCTCTCATCAATCATTTATTTCTTCGATCAACGAACTACTCTTGACAACAATCGATCTACGACATTTCTGTCTGGTGGGGCCCATTCCACCTGCCATTGCTCTCCATCCTGAAATCCTTCTACGTCGGCCATGGTGCCAAAAACGCGTTTGCTGTTCAATGGAATCTTTCGTCCGGAAGCAGTCGTGATGGATAATATCCTCCTTGTCTTGAATGTGGCAATAACATAGATCTTTTCTGCCAGGCTGGCACCCGTCTCTTTGGGTGCGACATCTATCCATACGCGATGTTCCTTGTTTATTGATTGTACTGTGATTTGCCGTTTAACTGCTGGTGGTTTTTCTTTAGATTTATCCTTTGATTTTGGTGCATCCTTTTTCTGTTCCTGTTGTTGCTGCTGCTGCTGCTGTTGTTGTTGTTGTAGTTGTTGCTTGGATGGTGCTTGAGGAGCACTGGATGGTGGTGATGGCTGCACAGAAGTTTGAGAGGATGAGGGTGGCGCTGCGGGTGGCAATATGGATGAACGTGACGACGAGGACAAATATGGTTGCGACCTTGAATGATGTAGAGGAGGAGGATGTTGATGACTAGGAGGTGTTTGCTGACGAGGTGGAGGAGGCAAAGAAATGCGTGTTGTGTGGTGTGCCTGCGGATACATTGGTGGTGCCTGTGATGCTGGTTGAGTAGGAGGTAAGGGAGGCTGTTGTTGCTGCTGAGGATAGATGATTGCAGGCTGAAGACCATGAGTCGGTGGAGGATGATGATAATACTGTTGATGTTGAGGTATTGAATAAGGATAATGCTGCTGTTGATGCTTTTGTATACCAGATTCTAGTTCGATCGTGTCATGAATACATGAGTAAATGAATAGGGAAAACATAGAGCTCTGATTTATGACTTACCAGTATACTCTGGTGCAGAGTAATGTCGCACAGGCGGTGCAACGCGGGGAACTTCATTGTATGGTGGTTGCTGCTGATAATGATACATGGCTGGCGCCGAGTTGGGAGCGGTGTGTGGCAACGGTTGCGGTGGGATAACGAATCCTCCTACAAACGATGAAGTTTCTCTCGGTGCAGACGTGTGAAAGTAATTATCAGGGGTCTTTGGTTCTACAACTGTTGCACCAAAAGATTGGCAGCGTGCTCTGTTGTCGTGAAAGGACATTGTTTTGGATCGTCCTCCTGCCAACTTCCATCCTTCGCCTTTAGCATTTGCTCCTGTGGATACACGGTGAACACGTGCTGAATCTGTCGGGGCAGGTGTATGCGGGATAGGTGGTGGCGGCAATGAAAAATGACGATATGCATGGGTGCTGTGGATAGAGCTTGTTTCCATGGATGTTTGGGAAGGTGGCGGCGCATACTGTGGGTGGAAACCCGTTAAAATGACGATATACCACATCGACTCTACAAATACGTACCTCAGAGCGGACGTGAGGTCTATCAGCTGCTGTAGACGGAAAGGGACCTGTGTTGCCTGGGTAATCTGCTGCAGGGACGCCGTGACTATGCCCTGCAAAAATCTCATGAGACGTTTGCAGATCAATGACACCTTGACCCTGACTTGCCTGTGTTCGCATAGTATGTTGACGATGAGGGAGGCGGCGGGACATTCATTGTCGCATTACGGAATGGAAACCCAAAAGTGCAGTATTTGTTCTCGAACAGGAAGCAAAGTTAATTTTTCAAGAACCCACACGTCATCGTGGAAACAACTACAAACAAACAAACGTGATTGAAAAGCGACATGTCAACTTGTCACTGATTTGGGTATTTTTCACTTTTCATAGAGGCAGCCAAGATATGGCTCCATGGAAACACGAAAATGTCATCTAGACGAGCGTCTTTGCCATGAACTTTCACCGAATTTGTGAGGAGAAGGTCTTTTTCTTTCTCTCAACTGAAGACAACACCTGTAAAGAACGGAAACCTCTTATTGCAAGTCTTCGGTAAAAGCGTTTTCCTTGAAATTAAAAGAGACTTAATACAGGAAAGCTGCATGAATAAGACAGATTGTACAAGCACTATCTACATATGCATTTTCGATTATCCCCATCAAGAGTCTTGAAATATGTAATTGGAAACGTTATTGAAGCTTAACGGCCGTTTTCGCCGTACTCAATTCCCAGAACGCCAAGTGGTATATATCAACACTAAAAAGCAACAATCGTTCAATCTCTTAAAAGACAACCACCTTTGGTCATCACAGAACCGCACAACAAACCACAGAAATTCACTTCTTGATTTCCATATTTAAAATTTTTACTTTGCAAACTTGTTTGCGTTGATATAAATATTAGCGCAAGCGCCACGTGTTTGGAAGCTTTATACATTGGCTTAGAGTAAATTGAGAAAGAGCAATAAGGGATTTAAAAATGGGGCTGTACAATGAATGGATATAACAAAATGAGGGTGATGGGAAGTATAGAGAGAGAGAGGGAGGGAGAGAGAGACAACGGGGGATAAACACAAACAAGAAAGCTAAGAAAAATATAGAAAGGTAGATATAATAATCTTATTGATCAGGTGAGTCGCCATAGAGAATAGAACGTAGGATACCACAACGTCGTTCCAGGATGAGCAAGGCGCTGTGCATTTGCTGTTCATTCATGTAAGCCAGTACACTCTTGAACTTTGTATCATCTGCGAGATTGGGTTGGCCCGCCGCCCATACGCGGTTACGCTTCTGAATCTTGTGTTTGTGAACACCTGAGGGCCGCTGTCTTGTTTGATGTAACAGTTTTGCGGAACCGCAGGAACTGCACACCGATTGACCATTCTCGTTCTTTCGCCACAAAGAAGTGTTTGTTTGCAAGCAGTTAGCACACTGCAGTACTTGATCTGCGGTAAAAGAAGTACAAGGAGAGGAAAATCCCGGTGCTTGTAAATGCTGCTGGTTGAATTCTTCAACCCTTTGCTGCGCTGCTGCTGCTGCTGCTGCTGCCTTTTTAGCCGTTGAATTGGAGGATTTTTGTCGAACATGTAACGGACGATGAACGCCGTATTGCTTGTAATAGAGTCCGCAAGCATTGCACAAGGAGTGTGCCCGGTCAGGTGTTCGTCGCCAGAGGGGTGTTTTTGTTACATGGCAGTTGTAACACTCTAGTTGCCGTGGGGGTCGACTATTGCTTGTGGAGGCAGCAGCAGGTGCTGTTGGTGCTGGTGCTGGTGCTGGTGGTGTCTTTGTGTGCTCAGCTGCTTCCGGAGCTGCCGAATCAAAAGACATCGGGAGAGCGGGTGCAGGCAGTGGTGGTGGGGATGACTGCTGTGGGTTGGTGAAGGATATCATCCAGGAGTAATTACCCGGATCAACATAGAAATTAAAGTCGGTCTGAGGCATCGCTTCCATCGAGGACGCGTTTGAAGAGGTGGGTGATGGGAAGCTACTAAATACTTGGCCTTCAGATGAAGTAGACGGTGATGGCAAGTCTTGCTGATGCTGTAGCAAATTGAGTGCTTCAGGTACATAGTATGGATCATTCATTATGCAAGAATAAAAGAAGATGTGGGAAAAGAAGAAGGATGTGCAAAGAACCAGAAATACATAGAAGCGAGAAGTTTCCCTTTATATAAAGACTACTGTATACGCGAATTTTTGTTCGTGCAATTAGTAGAACACCAATGGGCGGCTACCTCCCCCCACACACATTGATCCTTCGCCTCGGTACCTGTATGCAAGAACACCCTATTTTGTTAGAAGGAATTTCGGAGTTGTCAATATGCAGTAAGTGATCACAATGTGTTCCGCCTCCAACTAGTATAAATTCTATAAAGTAAAAGAAGAAGCTTCTTTGTGATTCTGGGGCAAAATATACAATCCCTCCCATCCCCCACTCAAAACCCCCCGATATTTATTCTACTCTATAGCATAGAAGCAATAAAGTTACATTGAAGGGGGAAGATGAAGATCTAGAATTAGCCTAAATCAGACTGTAGAATGTCTCTTCTGCTTGTCCATAGCAGTATTCGCAGTCGCCAAGTAGATAGCTGGGTAAAAAGTTTTGGTTATAGTATAGATTTTTTCTTAGTCTCTTATCGAACCAATAAGCTTTTCGAGCTATCTAATCTCATTGGCTCTAGATTAGCCGTGTGATCTCTGATAACCAAAAGCAAGAGTCAAAGATGTCACAACGTGTCGTCAGCCTACGTATACTGAAAACTTACAGAAACTCTCCTATTGGTCATCGAACAAACAATAACTTGGCAGCCCCAAAGAAAAAGAGCGCCTCCTGAACACCCGTGTCAACTCTAGTTTTTACAGTAAACGCCATATATTCGGTATTGGCCGGAAAAAAAAGATCGCCAAAAACGTGCTGCGTTACCTTGGTATTAAATAGTCTATATTCTATTCTAAGTTTATTCAGGCAACCGGGTATTGGTACGAACCCCACGGAAAAGGAATGAACTGTGGCGCCTTGGTGGGATCTCTGACGGTGGTCTCGTGAATAATGTACTCATAAAAATCGCAATCTAGAAAGCGGCCAAACTTGTACCCCACATCGTGGAAGACTGCAGCTAGCTTGAAGCCAAATTTCTGAAACATTGCACAGGATGCCTTGTTCTCTGAGGTGACACTCGCTATAAAGAACAAGGAACCCCTTTGTGGATCAGTTGTGCAATTCCTATTTTTGCGCCCTTCTCTCTCCTCCTAAAAAAGATCTAGAAGAAAGAAAAAGAGAGATGATATACTGACCTATAATCGATCGAAGCTTCATTTCTCGCGCGATTCGTAGGATTTCCTTGACAAGTACACTGCCTAGACCCTTGCGGTGATGCTCTGGATGAATGTAGACGGAAATTTCCGCAGATCTATTTAGTAGCAGATGCAATTAGTACTTTCCCCGCACAAACACACACAACAGCTTTCTGCTATTCCCAAAGGTCGTACAGGTTGTATGCAGGCTTGCCACGGAACACCCCCAAGCTAGCATAGGCTATGGTCCTTTTGGTAGCGTTGTCCACAGCCACTATAATAGGATAGTTGTTTTCTTTTGTGTCTCTGTACCATTCTAAGCGGTTCTCCAAAGTGACGGGTTCGTAGATAAAAAGACAGGTCGAGTTTAGCACTCGCTCATTGTAAATCTCCAAAATGTCGGGCAGATCACTTTCGGTCGCTTCTCGAATCGAGTACAGATCAGGTACAGGAGACATTGCATTCAAAGGGACGGGCTTGACAGGTCAGGGACGAAGAGGAAGAGTCGATGCGAGTGGCTTAAAGGCGAACTCTCTTATTGGTCTCTAGCCATTTGAAAGTGGTTTATTGGGAGGAAGAGGAGAGAATGAGATACCCCTCCCCAATGGACAGACAAATGGAGTGGGCGTACTTGCATCGTACCACAAGGAATTCTTCCTCTGACTTTTTCCATTCCAACCCCCACACTTTAAAGACAAAGAGTAATAAAATATATAGAGTGGACATCGGAACAAGTCAGTAAATTACAAATGTACCCCCATACATTTGAAGGGCGCACCCCCAAGTGCTGAGCCGCCCGATGATCCATGTCGCGTAACAGACAATTGTATCACCTAGCGTGGAGGTCAATTGACCTGCTCTAGCTGCAGTGGCACATGCAGTCGCGATTCATCTGGAGGTGCTGTTACATCCGCAGCTGGTCATACTCTCATCTCTCTCACTGCAAAGTCGGTCTGGATACTCCTTCACCTCCCATCAACAAGAAGGGACAGCTCAATCTGACAGTTGCCATGGAGAGTCATCTCGTATACAGTTTGCAATAATAATCTTGAGATAGCACTCGATTTAAGATATAGGAGTCCCCAACTTTGCGAGTACTGTCTCTATTCTATTAGGGAATAACGCTTCGGCCTTCCCAAGATGATGATTAAAATGAGTGCTCACTGTACATATTTACTCGTTTGCGTTTTTATAGCATTTTGGATGGTTTGAAGATGGTATGCCAAATTCCAGGCGCAGTACCTTCGTGAAAATGGACGGGTTGTACGTGCCTGTCGTGGTTTCCAGGTGGACTTTGCGGTTCCCTTGTTTCTGCGTTATCCGTCTGTTTGTTTTGTGCGTCAACGTCATTGCAGTATCCTGAGAAAATGATCATTATTACTCTGAGCGTTTCAGGTCATTACATGCAAACAATAACCTACGTAGTTCGATGCACATCAATTCAATAGGAGGAATGCACCGTACGGTCTACGGCATATATCATATCCTAGGTACATTCTACACAACAAAGCATCAGTAACAATGTTCCCAAACTTGATATTACTTCCGCTCTTACATGGAGAAACCGCGGTTGGCTGCATCTCAGTTGAATAAGCACGCTCTTTTTTGCTTTGAGTCCGTTTCTAGCGCATCCGTGAAGCTTTTACTTTCGACGTCCGTGGAGATAATAGCTCTGGTGAGCAGCTTTGCGCCATGAGATTTTCAATTTTCGTTGCAACATAGGCCGACTTAAGATTACATCTATGGAAAGTAATATGTAAGCATTTCATGACAAAAGCATCGTTGTTACTGTAAAACGTACCGTTTTTGCGAAAAGTCATCCTTCACGGCCAGTTCCGTCATATCTTTTCCGGTTCTTTTTGTGTGCACGGACTATGTTGCAGCGTGGTCTAGTCTTCAGCACGACAATGCTCTTGATTTTGGTTCACCCATATTCTATTCCACAAATGAATGGGCGCTATCTAGTTATAACATATGGATGCACCGTGCAACGGACTTGTTCTCGTCTTCGCCTTTGTTCATTTCTTCTTGCTTTTTGGAGGAACTTTTTTCGTCTGAAAACCAATCCGCATAAAAACCAGAAACTTGACATGTGTTGTGCTCGTTTGTCATTCCCCCCACCGTGGGATGACGTATTTCCTTCTCTCCTCTCTTTGCAAGGTCTGGATTCATCTTCCCATGCAGGTTCCTGGTGGAGTCATTGCAAGCGCCACCAATGGACCTTTGAAGAAGGCAAATGCTTCTTAAAACGCTTTTTTTTCTTGTCTTAAATGCGATCCTTGCAGAGTTTTCAATGCACCGCAGCTATCCAAGGTATCGCCCGCCAATTACGAATATATGTCCTATGCACAGAAAGTGATAACCGTTAAGATTTTCAGAAAAAATTGAGGCTGCTATTGTAAGGCGTACTGGTATAAGAAGATGGACAAAGTGCGATTCGTCAGTGCATCAGCGTCTGATTTGCTCCTGCGATTGCGACGCACAGTCCCGCGAGCTTGTTCTTGTCTTGTATGGTTCGCCTTTCTGCGGCGAAATGCTGGGGATGTTCTGCTGCTGCAGAAAGATGCTCCTCGTTGCATGAAGGAGTTGTTGTTTCCTTGCATGTGTCTAGTTATCTTCTGTCCAAGATACCAAATAACGAGGTCAGAAAGCTTTGAACGTATAATTTCATCGGCCATCCTCATAATGGAATATATTATGCATATATTCTCGACGTACTTCCTTACCTCCTCGTTTACCAGAGTCCTTGATCCGGTGGCCCGCACAGATCGTGTAATTTCTTTATAAATGGACTGTACTGCTGACAGACTGCTGGAGAATCCAATGCGCTTTCCCCAGTCCTTCACGCCACCTCTCGATAGCGTTCCTCGTCTCTGCAATCTGAGGTATCTTTCGCCGCTTACGGACTACTGACTGTACGTCGGATACTATGGAAAGTAAGATTCATAGTATGCTACAGTAAAAATATAAAAAAGTCATCGTAGCTCGTACTGGTAAGATGGGACAGAGCACAATTCATCAATATGGAGCAGAGTCTGATCTGCTCCTTGGAAATTGCGATGTACAACACTGCGAGCTTACCCGAACACTTTTGTATAGCCTTGCCTGTACGTTGGAACAGGTAATGTTGTACTACAGCAGAAAGGTGCGATGGGCACAGACTTGATGCTCAAGGACTTGTTTATCCAATAATTTTGATGCTCTGAATTAGTATAACCCACAAAGTTCCAAATCGTTGTTTGCCTTGCTCATTTTATATCATCGCTTGATGTCGATTAAGGGTCCAAAGCACAAGACACAAGAATGACAAGCTTGGGAAGTCCTGTATACATTTGCCATGTGCACACGGGTTCTATTCTTCTTTTCACCGTAGCTGCTCACCTCCTCTTTTGCGATACCCTTGCAAGTTCCTTGGATTCCCGATAAGCGTCAGTAGTGTCGCTTTCTTGGAAATCCTTAGCTTCGCGACAGCGTAGAAGGCCTTGGGGATATTTGAAGCTCACGGCTGTAGAGTGGCTGAAGAAAGCGATGATGGTCTCCCATATATAGTCGCCATGTTGTCTTGTCATTAATCCGTGCCCTTCTTCCACCGGGACAGGTGCTTCCGCCATCAGCACGCTCCAAATATCTTCGTTCGCTGAATGGGGTTCCACATCATACGTGAAGGAACCAACAATTTTACCGTTAGGGATCATGTAATCTCTGAAGATGCCAGCTTCTTTCCAATATACAAGAACTTACTGCTGGTGTCTGGGCGTTGTTCCGGACTCTTTATCGATGTCTGGCGAGATGAATGCAATTGGATGCTTTGTAATTTGAATAACATGTTCTCATGCCTCTCGGTGGTGACTGAAGTCGAGTGTTACTTGTTTATCAAGCGGATTCGACATCCAGGATGCGTTAATTCCAATATTTCTGATCAGGCTGTGGCATATAAAGATAGGGCAACCTATCCGGATAGTTGCAGTATTCAGCTGTACCTTGCCAGAGACAGACAATGCATGCTATATTGGCATTTGTGAAAATAAGATCATGCTGCTTTATGTGACGTAGGATGCATCGGTTCGTCGAGGCCAAGTCCCTGGTGGCCATGGTTGGAAAGAGGTGGGACTCCTAGGACCAGTTGCTCTTCGATGAAGCTCCACAGGCAATAGTCCGGCAGCGTAGTAGCATGGTTTGGACCATTTCTTCTAGCAGCGTAGAACAGCTTTCTTCATGTCGCGCTCTTGGCCTTTGGATGTGTACGTGGGCTGTCAACCTGG
>KK100058.1:50928-63771 GCA_000611695.1 Rhizomucor miehei CAU432
AGGCTTGATCCTCCAAATACAGGGCATCACATCGGTTTTTTCCACAAGCTCCATTTTCTAACTACATAGAACACTATCAGTGATCTCTGCACGTGCAGTGATAGTAGATGCTGTGTGAAATCGTCCCTGTATCTTTGCGCCAGGATGTTCGATAGGACCATGTTGAATACCTTTTTGCGCCGATTTAGTTTTGGATTTAACTTCTCGATGTGTAAGATGAAGGCAGGTACAACCGCGCCTCAATCTGTCGCAGCAATCCGCCTAGCAGTCCCGGGTCTTGATACTCGCACTTATGAAAAGAAAAAAAATGGTGTAATTCTTCTCATTGATAGAGTTCGTTTGTAATTCTGTTTCGCATTGCAAAGACGCACAGCAGAGATGCCAAACAATGCTTCACTCGCAAACTGCACAGCTGAAGCACAATCCTCGCAAGCAGCACAAAGGAGTAGAGACAAGGTTTTCTAAAGGGAGAATCCTAGAAATGGTGCAAATCAGAACAAAGAAAAACATTAAGTCCAGGGGTTCAACCTTTTGCCAGTTTGAGAGATATCGTTCTTCTTGATGTGTGTGGCGCATCCAGGAGAGATAACCTTTTATTTGTTAGATCCGGTCGATCCCTTGGGAGAAGCATATCAATCAGGAGGTTAAAGTCAAAACAAGGATCGACATCGCCCCAATTTCGGAAATGTTGCAGAGTTTGGCAAATGCAAATGTGCTCAAGCATAATACGACTCAAGATGCAGAGGTAAGTTTTGCAGCAGTAAAGACTTTGCATATTCTAATAATATGCAGAGGTAAACAGAAAACAGGAAATTAAAGAAAGCCTTTTCAGTAGTAAAACTGACTTTTATAAGAAAAAAGAAAATAAACAAAAAGGTGTAAAATGAACAAATTGGTCCCGATAGAATAATAACCGGATACCGGGAATTAGATTTTAATGTACATAGGATACTCTATTTACGCGTTGTTGCTATTCAAGACTTGAGCGGCTTGGTTGGCCTGTGCAGAAGAGAAGCGACGCATCTCCTTCTTGTCGAAGCCCAGCTTCTTACCCAACAAGCGCTTGCCAAAGTTGCGGGGCTGCTCCATGGACTTGAGCGAGCGAGTGCGGTTGGCATAGTAGCGGGCAGAAGAGGTACCAGAGACAGCAGAGGCGCGGCGAGACTGACCACCAGCCATGGGAGTCTTGGATTCCTTGAGAGTGTTCTTGGGAGTGAAGACGAATTGCATAGCGAACTTGAGGAAGTCCATAGGAACGAACCAGACAATGTTCCAGATCCAGACAATACCGGCCCAGTCCCAGCCACATCCACGCATGTAGGTGAAGCCCCAGTTAGCGTAGACAGCAATGAAGGTAGCGACAAGCTGAGCAACAACGAAAGCGCACATCAAGAACACGGAAGGACGCTCCATGAAGAACCAGCTGCGGGAACGGGTGATGAAAATCAAAGCCTGGGAAATGGTGGAGACTTGCAAGTAGATGATAGAGTGGTAAATGTGGTCGTTGACATCTGCAGGAAGCTCGACACCAAACTTATCGTTGAAGAAGTTGGTGTGGAACATGACGGCAGCAAAGACAAGAGTGGAGGCAGCCTGGTACAAACCGTAGACGATGGCATAGCAGAAAATTTCCTTCAAGTTCCACTGATCAGGGTAGGGTGAAGGTTTGACACGGTCGGTAGAGATGGTCATGATGGTACCGTCGTTCAGGACAGCGACAATCAAGACGGGGAATGGAGGGAAGTCATGCTGGAAGGCAAAGCAAAGAATGGAAAAACCGACAACAACACGAATGGTGATAGAGCAGGCGTAGATGGCATAGTTGCGCATACGTTGGAAAATCTGGCGGGAGCCAATGATAGCCTCGACAATGACGGAAAGACCAGGTTCAGTCAAGACAATATCAGCGGCAGAGCGGGCGGCATCAGATGCATCAGCGACGGCAACACCAACGTTAGCCTTGGAAAGGGCAGGAGCATCGTTGACACCATCACCAGTCATGGCAGTCATGTGGCCGAGGGCTTGAAGACGTTCGACAATCTCGTACTTGTGTTCGGGGTACACACCGGCGAAACCGTCAGCCTGCAAGACCATGTCATCAATGCTAGTGTAGCCAGAGCCAGGGGGAGGACCATCCTTGAGAGCTTTGGACAAGAACATGTTGTCACCCATACCAAGACGACGACCGGTTTCCTTGGCAATAGCAAGCTGGTCACCAGTGATCATCTTAACTTGGACACCAAGAGCAATGGAACGGTCAATAGTTTCCTTGGTATCAGAGCGAGGGGGATCGTAGATGGGCAAGAGACCAATGAGACGGAAACCAAGACCTTCACCTTCAGGATCGCCGCTGGGCACTTCGTCGACGGCGACAGCCAAGGCACGGAGACCACGGCGGGCAAATTCATCGACATCGTCGTTAAGAGCCTTGATTTGTTCTTCGGTCTTGTCACGGGTGCAAAGATCGAGAATGGTGTGGGACATACCCTTGGTGACGCGGAGGACCTTACCATCGGATTCGCGGCGGTAAGTGATCTGGGTACGTTTGACGACAGGGTTGAAAGGCTGGAAATCAAGTTCGGTAATACCGTCACGAGCCAATTTGGGATCGGGAAGGGAGTTGACAATGCAGAAATCGATGGCATCCTGGTTCTCGGTACGGGAAGCGTAGGCAGAGAGTTGGATGATCTCATCGCCGTTGAACTCAGCGTAGGTCTTGATGGTAGGCTTGTCAACAATGAGCTTGTTGAGGGTCAAGGTACCAGTCTTGTCGGAGCAGAGAATGGTGACAGCGGCCATTTCTTCAATGGCAGTGATACGCGTGACGATAGCCTTGTGTTCAGCCAATTGCTTAGCGCCGATAGCCAAAGTGACCGACAACACAGTAGGCCTAAATTGGAGTTAGTACATGTGCACCGAAAAGATAATTTCAAATTTAACTTACATGGCAATTGGAATACCACCAATGAGCAAAACCAAGAGGTTGTCGATACCACGACGGTAGCTGTAGCGGAAAGCAGCGTACATGACCAAAATTTCAACGACGACAAAGATACCAATGGAGACCAAACAGAAGTTACCAATCTTGGCCAAAATGGTTTGCAAGTGACCAATATCATCACCAGCATCACCAACGAGCTTAGCAGCACGACCGAAGAAAGTGTTCACACCAGTACCAGTGACGACAGCTTCAGCTTCACCTTGCTTGACGGTGGAACCAGAGAAGATTTCATCACCAACATCCTTGCCAACGGGCAAAGATTCACCAGTAAGAGCGGCTTGATCGATAGAGACGGAACCGTGAGCCTAAAAGCAAAGAGGAAAAAGTTATGTGTGAGGAGAAAAAGGTATTGCAAAGACCAAGTGCAACAAAATGCTTTGACACTTACAGTAAGCAAGCGACCATCAGCAGGAACGACATCACCAAGCTTGATGCTGATAACATCACCAGGAACCAACTCGGCAGCTTCCATAGTCTTCCATTCACCATCACGCTTGACCTTACATTCAGGAGCAAGCGAGTCCATAAGAGCCTTGACGGCATTACCAGCCTGACGTTCCTCATAGAAACCAATGAGGGAGTTGGCGAGCAACAAGAGGACGATACCAATGAAATCTGGGTAGTCTGGGGGTTTGCCTTCACCGTTGGCCAGAGCAATCGAGACAATGGCGGCGGCTTCCATGACCCAGGACAAGGGGTTCCACATGAAGCTCAGGAACTGCAAGAAGGGGTTGACTTCCTTCTGCTCGAGCTTGTTGGGACCAAACTTCTCGATACGAGCAGCGGCTTCATCCGAAGTAAGACCGTTAGGGTTGGTCCTAGAAAAAAATCCCAAGTCAGATCACAAAAATTTTTCAAGTAGAGCGGGATAACTGTTGTTGATTACGTACTGCAAGAGCTTCAAAACGTCGTCGCACTCCATAGTGGACAAGTCGAATCTGTCCTTGTCGTAGAGCTCTTCGACGGTGAGCGTCTTGATGTTGCCGTCAGTTTCGGTTTTCGTCTGAACGGGTGCGTCGCCGACAACGTCGACTTCTTTTTTTTCCTCAGCCATGGTGCGAGACCAAATGGGGCGATTTGTAGAAGTGAAAGGGAAGGAAGATCAAGAGAGGGGTTGTTAGAAAGTAAGGAAACCTTTCAAGAATGAACGGTGAGTAGGGACGGTAAGGTAAGAGGGAAAAGAAAAGAGGAAAGTTACTGTTAGGGGCAAAAATTTCGAGACTTTATAGCATCCGGCTGTTTCCCCGAAGAGACAGACACAGCACGTTGAGTGGTTAAGCGGCGACTGGAAAAAAAATCCCGCATTTGAGACCACACTAACCAGATGCAGTCGCTTCCTCACCATAAAAGTCGAATTGTCCAGCGAGATGATGTCGATCTCGCTCCGACAAGCTCATTCTACTGGATAACAAACATTGTCCCGACACGACGTTTAAAATTTTTTTACGGTCAATCCTTTTCCCACACAACCGGCCGACCCGAGAACTGATAGAGCACAAATAACTCATCGGGCAAATTCATATCAACCTTGTATCTGCAAGGCACGACGTCAGACAGAAGGAGGGAGGAGGAGGAGCGGGGCGCGCGGACGCAATTCCCTTTGGCATGTCACACATACACACATATCTACAGATGCATACGGATTACCTTGAGCCGTGCTTAGGAACGGAAAATCATAAAATTATATAATCAACTTCATAATTATCGTCCGTGGGTCCCCGTCCGTGCCTTCCTGATCTACTGGAAAAAGATTTGCTACTCTAAAATTTGGAAAAAGTTTTTTAGAGTGGGTCAAAGGTTTTCCGAAACGGATCTGAATGAGGGGTAGTGCTTCGTTGACCCCGCAATGAAAAAATGTAAACTATCAACGAATAGTCTTTGTAGAAGATCTGGAAAAGGTCAAAGCTTAATTTCATGCGCATCTCACTGTGTACAATTTTGAAATGGGGTTTGATCCCACACTCGCTGCTTGCCATTTTTGTATCTAGATACATTCTCTCCTTATGAAAAAGATAAAAGGGAAACGGGGGTGAAGAGAAGATAATAGATGCATTGTGGCGGTTCGCAAAAGATGGAACCTTCGAATATACAACATTGGAGGGGCCCAGCCCATTTCTACTACGCCCCCCAAGCTACATGCGTTATCAGCTGCACCTGCTGATATCGAACATTTACTAACTGCAGCAGGGAACTCGCACTATATTAAGCCAGCACGTGTAGTCCAGAGGTCATATTGTGATCCGCCCGATCTTGTATTCAAGAAGCAAGGAAAAAAGAAGAGAGCGGATTCGTCATATTTTATTTTTTTTAGCCTTAACAAGGTTTGCGTTTCACAGTGAAATATTCTTGTTTTCGACCTTAATGGTCGCAACTCTTTCTTCCCAACAACTTTATGTGTATATGCGTGGATATGTATGTATAGGAGAGAAAAAGATCCTGTCGCGTCCCTCCTCAACTGTTGTGTGTATACGTGTGGCGCTTTCAAAACTTTGACGTGCTTCTTTTTTTCTAGTTTCCATGGGCAACCCAGGGCGAAACCATAATCGCATGCTTCCGAAACTGCATATATTCGCCAACTCCAATTGCAAGAAAAAAAGCATTAAACTCCTGGGCGTTTGTGGTTGCTTACTCGTTTATCTGTGGAAAGGGCAAACAACGATTTTATCTTTGATAGAGGGGGACTTTCTGTCATCTCACTCCACTTTCCCGCCCGGGAAAATGCAGGACAACAATTTGGAAGGGCACTTGTTTCAGTTTAGTTTACTGGACCCTTTCCCAAAAACCACGGCAAACTCTGACCGTTGGTTCCGGTGAAGAAGCAAATTTTCTCTTCTTCTCTGTCTCGCTCTCTTTTCCTCTCCATCCCATGTCTGAGCAGAAAGTGCGGGAGTGCGGGGAGACAGGCGCGGACGCAAGGCCACCAAACTTTCTTTTTTCCTAGTTCACCTATCCAATTCACTCAGCAGAGCACCAGTCAGAGCATCAGATAACGCGGGGATTTCGGTCACTTCATCCATTGGGAGCCGTAGTGGAAAGCACTGGGCAAACGCTTTTATAGCAGAAACCCGCTTCAGACAAAATATTTACCTGGCTCTAGCGCGAGAGAAATTGCAGGTCGCGCAAACCCTCTTGATAATCACCATATCTTTTCTGCATTTGGTTGGGTAATCTCCGCAAGTTCTTTGAAATCATGCTGTCGCAAACAGAAAAAAGTCATGCTATATAAGAATCATTGTATGAGGGTCTTGGACTTGTTTCAATTTCTTTTTCTTCCTATTTCTCTCACGCCAACCTCGATCTCTCTTCTTACTTTCTCCCTTTGATAACAAAAATGCTTCCACAAGTAATGCGCAGATCAGTCTTGAGATCCGTTATTGGTGTTCGTGCCTACACAACCAAGCCAGCGAAGCACGCTGCTTCTTGAGCAGGCAGCAATGAAACCCTGCGTTATCTGGATCAACTCAAAGACTCTGAAATCGAGTTTCAAAGCAATGGAGAGTATGTCAGTGGTGATTTCTGGAAGACAGAACCTGGCAAACATCGAGATCAAGCAGGAGTAAGTCGTTGGAACGGTGTGGCAACAGGAGCTAAAGAGAGGGTTAAAAAGGATAAGATCGATGCAAAGTAATCAGTCCTGCAGAAACGAAGCAACGAAAAAGAAGAAAAAACCCTCTCTCCTTTATCGACAACATATAGCATAACCCTCCTCTTCCATTATCGCTCGTATCATAAAATCGTCTGTTTCTTTCCCCCAATTGACCCGAATGCAATCTTTTGACACTTGAAAATTCTTTGTAATCCAATTCGTTTTGGCATTTGAATGTGCGTGATTTGCATGTGCTACGCAGAACATGGAGGGTCTTATTTTTTTTCCACGGTGCGGATCACACCTGTCCAAACAAAGAACAGCTAGTGCCAACAACATGGAAAACTTGAGTATTCAAACGTTCCAAGTGCAGCTCTGTGTGTGACAAACAGATTCATTAATATTTTGATATCATTTGACAACGTTCTTTTCCTTTTTATAGCGAGATATGAAAAGTAAGTTGATCCTGGCAAGGGGTAGAAATCTTTACAGAGTGCTGTCAACAACCTTCCATTGCAATCTGTCGAGGTTTCCATGACAACATAAATTACTAGAAGAGGACTGGTTGCCAAGGGAAGAAGGGCACGGGGTATGTGCCCAGGCAGGAGACGATGATGATGGCACTGAGTGCTGGGTCCTTTTCCCAGACGGAAGGCCATCCAATTCGGCATGATTTTTTCTCCTACTTCTTTCTCACCCTCTCTTTGCTTTCTTCCCTTCCCTTGTTCACAATTGTCCCCAACATTACAACGTACTTTGATCTACACTCTTTACGACAAGGCTCTCTCATTCGATGCCGATCCCGGACGGATCCATGGCTGACAGCTCCGTAAAGTCGACAACGAACGATCAGCCAAAACAAGAACGACCGGAGGAGGAGAGCCATGATCCAGCGCCAGATGCAAAGGCGCAAGCTGCAGAGAGCGCAAAGACACAGCAGCAGAGACGTCCCAAACTGTCAAAGTTTGCAACGATTCACGCTGACATTTACCCGCAAGCATTCACTCGAGACTTTCCATTGACGAACTTTGATCGCAACTTGACGGTCGAAAAGGCACGATTCGAACCACGGCCGCATAACCCATCTGCTGATGCTGCCGATGACTCCTTGTCGCAAGCTACAACTCCACATAGCGAAGCTTCTTTTACCAATTTGGCAGGGAAAACCTCGCAACAAAAGCAAAAGAAAGAGGTTAGACAGTTGGAATGGGAGAAGAGGTGATTTAGGCTCCCAGCAGGAATTATTCAACCTTAAAACTAGGCTGATCGACGTTCAGCAGCCAAGAAACGCAAACGAACACGGCCTCCCATGAGCGGCACGGCCACTCCATCTGAAGTGTTCCACCGTAACTTGATCGATGCAGTGTCTAACGTTGAAGGTAAGCTAAAAAAAAAATATACAATAGCTGCGATCTAGCAGATCTGTGGAAATTGCATCCGGTAACCGGCAAAAATTAAACAGACTCGGACGAAAATGAACAATACGTTTATCCTTACGTCCAGAAACAATCGGGATACGGATATCGCTCGCCATCGTCGCCGAGCTTATCAGCGGTCTACAGCGCTGGCAGACTGAATCCCCTTAACAACACGTTTTTTAATGACATTTTCCGCCGCCGGTCCTCTCCATCCCTGGCGGATGAACACCAACACCATTCACAACAATCGCACCGACCTAAACTGCGGACTTATGTGATGGATCACCGGCAACAGCAACCGACCGGTTCCGACTCTTGGACCTTGTATGACAAGCAAAACAAAATGGATCATAGAACTGGCGCCAAAGTACCGACTGCTGCTGCTGCAATGTCACGAGCAAGACCAAAGGTTTATCCAGAGTTGTATCACGCCGATGGGTATAGCAGCGACGATGAGGATGCGCCGCTTTTGTATCATAGGACGGCACGGTTCAGATCCAGTGGACGGAATAGAAGACGGCTATGGTAATATGCATGCTGAGTACAACACGACAAAGGGTGATGTTAAAAGAATCTCACGTTTGTGCTCTTTTTGTCGTTACTAGGCCCCGAATCCTCTGCAATGTTTTGCTTGCTATCATGATCCTGGTATTCTGCTCAGCTTTTCTGATCTTGTCGCGAGTCAGGCCCTTGACGGATATCTATGCGGATATGAGTCGGGTACTTGCATCTGATAAAGAGTTGATGTTCGATTTGCACGTCAAAGCCAGGAATCCCAATTGGTGGACAGTTCAAATTGACGAGGCTGATATCAGCGTCTTTGCATTTAGTCAACTTGTTCTTCCTCCGACATCAAACGACACTGTCACTGAGGGTAAATTTGAAACAAAACCACAAGAATAGTTTGTGGTGTGTGCATCGGTCAACTGACGAAGCTGGGTGTGATAGGAGTGGACCCTGCCGAGTACCTGGGTAGCTTTTACAAGTTCGATGAGCCGTTGGTCTTTCCGTCATCTCTCTTTTCAGGAGAGCTAGCTGAGGGTAGCAGTCAGATCCGTATAAAGTCGCCGGGTGCAGATAGGAGTGGAAACAGTCGATGGTCACGAATCATACGATACCGGTATGGGTTGGTTGCAAGAGGCGTACTCAAATATCGAGCGTTTCCGCTGGGTGGCCTGTATCCACAGAGTGCTGCCATCTGCGACGTGGTGCATGTAGAGCCGACGTCTGGTACCATCGATCAGGATCCGGATCAAAGTTTCTGCTTCAAGGACAAATTGTAAATATAAACCTAATTAGTTCATAACAATAAAAACTGTTTATTATTGTTTTTTGGTATTCCACAATAGGATTCCGGACCATCAAGGACAAGACTTCAAACAGGGTATCAGCTGCAGCCAGTGATGTGACTTGAGCATTTGTGTCATAGGGCGGGGATACCTCCACGAGATCTGCTTCAACCAACTTTAGTCCCTCTAGACCTTGAATGATCGTTCTAAGTTCGCGAGAGCTCCAACCCCCTATTTCCGGTGTACCGGTAGCCGGCGCAAATGCAGGATCGAGAGTATCAATGTCGATGGATAAGTAGACCATGTTGTCGCCTACTATCTGCCTGATCTTTTCGATGATTCCCTTGGTCCCAATATCATCAATCTCACGCGCCTCGATAATGCTGAACCCGGGCTCCTCGTCTTCCTCGTGATCCTTTAGGCTGATGAGCTTTGTGCGGATACCAGCATGCATGGATGCGCCCTTGATAAGTAGACCTTCCTGCGAAGCATGGAAAAAATATGTGCCATGATTGATAGCAGCGATAGAATTTTCTGGATGCCATGTATCCAAATGAGAATCAAAGTGGATGACCGAGACTTGTCCAAAGAGTGACTTTTAGCGTAATAGGGTGATCGCCTCCAAGGGAGATGATGCGTGGGTACACGCCTTGGCTCACATCTGCGGGTGATCGATACAGTAGGCGTTCATATGCTTGTTGCATCTGCGAAATAGCCAATGCATTATCATACGGCCTGAAGCAGAGCTTGTGGTGTTAATAGGCATCATGTGCATACAAAAGTATCATTGGAAAGTTGTATATACTCGCGTGATAAACGCGTCGCCGCAATCAACAACGGTAGCCCAGCTATCCAAGGGGGGTTCACAGCCTGAGGTACATTGTCAAATTCAGCAGACGCGTTTTTGAGATACTGCACATATGGCAGGTGCGCAAACGTGCCTATTCCAGCGAAGACATTCTCCATATTCTGCTCTGCATAGTCGGCGTTATCAAATGTATCATTGCCCGCCCTTGGGAACGGCCACGGTAGCCGTTGCCAGGGTTGTCAAAAGTATCAAACTTGCCGCGTTGAGGATGCGCATATTTTTGTGTGCAAGAGCGTTGAACAAGTGCATTACACAGCAAGCGCTGAGCCTTTTTACGCATCAAACGGGCCAGTAAGAAAATCCGGAACGAGAGACTGCTCGATCATTCGGAGGGGTGGAAACGAGACACGCGCGGCTGAATGTGTATATCGATACTGGTCAAAGGAAAAGCGATAATGCTCGTGTTATCAGTGAGTTAAAAGATAAGAGGAAGATTACTGACTTTAATCTAAAGAAGAATAGTATGTACGAGGGGAAAAAAGAAGGGTAATGGAGTGTACCAATGTCTTTCTGCATATTCCAATCACTTTGCTGTTTTACACTTGAGCATCTGCACCGAATTCGCCTTCCAGACCGGGTTCCAACAATGCAGCGTGGCCAAGAATGATTATGGCAGCAGCACCTAGAAGAAATGATAATCAAATATTAGCGACTGAGAAACAACACTTTCTATCTGCACTTCTCACCAATGATCCAGAAAATGGCACCGGTTGCTCCAGAAAAGAGCAGAAGAATCAGTGACGCACCAGCGTAACCGGCGTATAAGGAAGACGGAGACACGGTCATACCGCCGATTGACAATGGTCCGTTCAGCCGTGAAATAAGTGCAAATCCACCAACAATAAAGGCGATGGTAAACAAGAGCCACCAGTTGGTTACACTGTTGAAATACAGTATGTAAAGTCCACTTTTCCGCAACTATAAGAAAAGTTCATATAAAAAGACACATACACTGCATAGATCGAGAGACCAATAATGATGAGCAAGTAGTTGGCACCAAAGTATTGCAAGTTATAACTATCCGTCAATGAGCACTAGGTCGTGGACTTGTGTATGCAGATACTACTCACTTCCATCGCTTGCTGATCTCTCCAAAGTTGGTTGTAAAGCTGATTCGGTTCCTATCAAAAAAGTCGCTCAGAGGTCTCAAGTTGCTGAGCTTCTCCTGGCGAAACTTTTGCAAGAATGCAAGGCGCGATTGGGCTTCAGAGGCGACGGCGTTGCCAATGTGTTGCGCTGCTGCTCCGGATAAGAGAGGTTCTGACATTAGGACGAAAAAGGAGAGAGACCAAGAAAGTGAAGTGTTGGTGAAACAAGCGAGAATTTGCCAAGTCGCCAAAATTGCGCTCCATACTTTATCCAACGCCAAGCATGGTCCATACAAACTCAGGTACGTGGGCAATGCCAAGCGGGCTGCGCGCCGCGGTCAGTTGATGTGCTCGTCAAGTGTATGCCATCTACTCTCTGATCAGCTGTCATATGAAGAGCGTACTGGATCAACAGAAGATGCCTGAAGTAGATACGCTATAAGGCATCAGCAAAAGTAAATAAAAGGGGATTATTTAGTCGGACAGCAAGTGAAGCTGCCTGGAATTTTGGCTTGTTTTCAGAGCATGACGATCCTCATTGTTAGCGTGCTGACCATTTCATGATGTGAATATTTGATTCGTATCGTGGATCTCGTCGCACCAATTAGTTGGCTACACAAAGCAATAAAAGAAGTTCTGAATTTTGCTCAAAAAAAGAAAAGCCTTGATCCACGACACAGCAGGAGTGAACAACGTAAGAAAAGAGGTCACTTCATAGATAATCAAAAAGATCGAAAATGAAAAGGTCTGTCTCGATAAAGGAGTCAAGAAAGCCCGGATGTATGTCATGTCCTTTAGCAAATACATACAAAGATGGATATCGAAAGTTCGATATGTAAAGAGATAGATCACACACGTAAATGGAAGCTTTCTACGAAATATCGTTCAAGTAACCGTATGTGATTTTTTTGATACAGCCATATGAGACTGGACAAGTTAGTAAATAAGTATATTGACATGGCATAGCAAGATTCTTGTCCAGATAAGGAACGATGTCGATATTTTCAGGAGAGAAAAGAACTACATAATGAAACAGTACGATGTATACACAATCTTTTACTATTGCTTTTTTTTCTTCCACCGCCCAGCGCAAGTATTCAACGCCGTGGACGTCTCGTTGGGATTGGCGCATACGCGATCTCAACAAACCGGTCCTTCTGGTTCGTCTGGATGTTTTCCAGCAGGCCGTTGTACCCCTCGAAACCAAATAGCCAGTAGGCGTAAACGGGTCCAAAGTTCAAAACTGTTTCCAAGGATGGTTAACTTCAGAAACTTGCAGTCAAGGCGCTTGGGTCGCCCATCGACGATGACTTGCTTCTGCGCGATAACACCATCGATGACCTTGATGCTGTTGAAGACAAAAAGCAAACAAACACAACATCCTCTGGACGATATTGCCATGATGGTTGACTGGGGAAAATTGCTTACCGATGATGCTAACGAAAGCAAAGATATTCTAGGATACAGGAACAAAAGGTTGAAAATGAAAACAGTTGTCCCGATAAACAAAGGAGCTGATGATGAAGCATATGTATTGTTATAGTATGCACTACAGAAGTGCATACGGAGATGGGTGAGTATCAGAAAATTCAA
>KK100058.1:63995-84094 GCA_000611695.1 Rhizomucor miehei CAU432
GCAAATGGGAGCTTTATTCTTTAAGTGTGTAAAAGCTCTGTCGAAACATCGTATACTACATCTATATCAATACTACAGGGGATTTTAAAGGCTTACACAGAAGCTAGATGCTTTTGTTGCTTATAGACGAAGTTCTTCATATATTAAAAGGGGCTTGTTCAGGAGGATGCGTCGATGATGCTCTTTATTTCATCTAGCTAGCCACTCCTCTGTCTATTGTTCCCTCCGCATTAAACTTTTCGATCAGATACCTGCATGGATTCTAGAAGATCAGTCTCCTAGCTTGATGCTTTTATTGCAGACTCATTAGGAGCAGGGTTTCAAGACAGATACTCCCAGATAACAACCTCCTTTCATCAACTACTTGATCATTATCGGTAGGCAACATTTTTTGATCAGTAGCTATAAAAAGCGACAAGTTTTCAATAATCCCCTTCTCAGCATCCAGCATGCGTTTGGTTTATTCGTTGATCGCTCTCGCACTCCTTCAAACAGCCTTGAGCCAAGCACGACCTGCTACCGAGACTACAGGCGGATCAAACGTCCCCGAGAACGACCGTACTGCTGCCCTCTTATCCCAAGCAAACGGCATGGACTCCCAAGCTGCCATCCAGTCGGTGCCAGAAATGGTTGGACATCAAGAAGCAAAGGCTGCACAGCTGCTCCATAAGCGTGACGACGACGAAGATGAGGATGGCGACGAACATCCAGATGAAATGAGAAAGAATAAAGAAGAGGATGGGGACGATGATGAAGATTAAAATAGAAGATGATCATCATAGGTGGTCTAGTCTCTTATTTTGACAAGTCACCAGTACCCTCGCCTAAATCCTTGATATTACCGATCGCTAATAAAGTTGCCGTAAATCGATATCTCTCTATACTATCTCTATCATACATACATAAATTATTGTTGATCAGCACTTTTACCTGAATAGGTGCTGTGCCCGAAAACTCTCTGCAGTGCATGACACCCATTTATCTTTTCAAATGCTATGCTATGCAATATGTATTTAGTTCGTTGCAAAATTTTTCCCTTTTCTGGTCCACATGTGCGTTAAACACAGCAACACGATTCTTGTACTACCTCCTATCAAAATAAGCTATGTAAACTTGACAGTGCGCTCGTTGGCTTGGCTGCAGCGTGTTAAACTTTGTTTATGGGAAGCTTGTGACTCCAACCATAAAAATAATAAGCTTGCCGATCCGTTCCATCGGAATCTCCGCGACTTGTGTACAGCCTGGCCGATCCTTGTAGTAATTAAAGACTCCTGTCTTTTATAAAAAAAATTGTTCGAAAACAACTACCCGGCAAGATTGCCAGGATCGTGCAGCAGCGATACAGGCTACTGTATGCACACTTGCGTAAATCTGTGTATATAGGATGGATATTTTTATCCAATCGACCATCCTTTTATTTTTTTTCCTTAGCGACACGATAGCAGTGCGCATCGGACATACAGTGCAACTTCTACTATGCGCAGTGAGCACGAGGAGCGTGGTGACAGAAAGCATGATCTACTAATCCCTTGACGTCCGGGGGAGATGTGCAGGATCATGATACAGGAGGTAAACCACGGGATACTAGCTTGGAATACTGCAACCTTTTTCAGGAGCTGGCTGGCTAGCTATTCATTCACGTATGCAAGTCAACAACTCGAATTTGAACAAATAAGAAGTCTATGGTAACTAATGGGTTTGGACCACGAGGACGGACAAGAGATCCGTTGCAGACCAGGTCATGGGAAACTTGCTTCATGTTGATGCCTGCAGGTTGACAGAGTGATACACACAAATGCTCCCAGCTCTCTCTTTTCCCCCCCATCAGAAAAATCTGGTCCCTTATTACCTGCACGGATGCTTTCGGGGCAGCGACCCTATACTCCACGCGCGACCCTCATGGATTCAAAGAACAAAGTTTATCTTGGATAAAGTCGGGGACATGCAAATCAGTTGTGATCTAAAAAAAGTCTTCTTTCCCTCGCGACAACATATATAATATTACCTGTTCTTCAAACACAACGATCTCCCTTCTTCCCTTTCTTTACAAGAAACAGTTTTCTTTCTTGTTGTCACGTATATTCATGAACTTTTCAATCACTATTAAGCCCTTGAATCTCGAAGGTGGCCAGTGGTAAGATCAAAAACTCAATCATTCTGGGACTGTTAACTGACAACTACTTGTCAATTTAGCGCCTGGTGTGGCAAATACGGTCACAAACGATCAAGTTGCCCACTTTTGAAGTGATTTTCCCCACTTTCTACAACACGCGCACCGTAACATTATATAACGTTCTCCATCGACATTTGTCTTATATCTCTCAGCATGAACGACGTCGCTCCTTTGATACAACCCAAAAGTTTGTCGATTATTACTACGGTATCAATCTTGGATAATGCTGATCAATCCATCCTCAGCTTTCCTTCACTGTCTTTACATGGATTTTTTTCTTTTTTGTCTTTTGCTTTCTCCTACACACACACACACACTCACTCACTCACACTTACACTTATACAATTTACACTCCATATGCAATCATGATGTTTGGGTTCTTTTCTTTTCCTTCACTGTACAGTGAATGTATGGTCATTTTCTTTTGCATGTAAATAAATCGCAACAGATGGGCTAGCACGTAAAATACAGAATTTCTCTTTTCTAAGCATACTTTGAGAATGGGTTGGACTTGTTATTATTTGATTGGGTTTTAGTCTGTGCTGTGGAAATATAGTTCATAAGTATAGCAGCCTTGGATCGCATTCAACACGACAATTTTGTGCTCGACGACGAACGATTTCTTTGAGTCGATAAGTATGCCAGCATACAGTGAAACCTCGTTAATTTCAATGGCTTAGGTGGAGTCTTCAAAGTTAAAATAATGAGGCATAGAAATTACTGAGGTGGAGTTGATAAATAGCGCTCATAAGCCCTTTCTTCACAAAAGTTGGAAATATCTTTTCGCATCCGGAAAGACAGTAGCGAATAGAAGCATAATCGAACCATAATCGATCCTTGATTTTGGCTGTGTCAGTGATATCCGGCTCCAAGACAATTAAGCGCTTATAAAAGTCATTACAGATTTTTGACAGACGTGGGCTTCGGTTTGAGCGTTGACATTCCTTTGGTATTCCCTCAGGACGAGATCTGGATCTTTTTATAGCAGCATGTAATGGAAGAACAGAAACTTAAATATCCATTGAGAAAACAAATTTGTCTTTGCATGAGCTTGGAGATCGTCAGCAGCCGTCTCGCCCACGTCAGCTGTGACAGTGATAAGGGTTACAGAGATGGAAGCTTGCTTATACAAAGGTTTGTTGACGAACCGAGAAGAATGGGAAGAGGCATGACACGACATGCAAACGACGGCCTTTGAAATTGGCTGAGAAGTGGCCGGAGAGCCAGACACGTACAAGCTTGCCCGCTCAGGGAAGGTTCATCTTGCCACTCTAGATCAAAAGCCGCTCCTTCTTGCAGGAAATCTCGGGGTACGTGTCTTCTCAGTGTTTGCATCTCATAACTGCACTCTCTGACATACTGCATCACAGTCGCATGTCACTTTAAAATGCAGATGCTCACAAAGGTACGAAAGGAAGCCAGAAGGGGAGCGTGCGCCTGGGATGACTCAACTTAAGCTCCTTCCAGTTTGAATCAAAAAGCAATCGGGTCAAAGGTCTAGCGTTCCACCCAAAGCGCCCGTGGATTTTGGCTTCATTGCACAATGGCTCCATCCAGCTCTGGGACTATCGCATGGGCACACTCCTCGAACGCTTCGACGAACACGATGGTAAAGAAGCGACTCCTATGTGAACATTAAAACGCGTCATTCTCAACAATAAAACAGGTCCCGTTCGTGGTATCGCATTTCATCCAACACAACCATTATTTGTCTCAGGAGGCGACGACTATAAGATTAAAGTCTGGAATTATAAGACACGCCGATGCTTATTTACGCTTAACGGCCATCTTGATTACGTTCGCACCGTCGCTTTCCACCACGAGTATCCTTGGATTCTCTCGGCTTCAGACGATCAGACCATTCGTATTTGGAATTGGCAGTCGAGAACTTGCATCGCCCTTTTGACGGGCCACAGCCATTATGTCATGAGCGCCGCTTTCCATCCAAAGAACGATCTTGTTGTTTCGGCATCTATGGACCAAACGGTTCGTGTTTGGGATGTCTCTGGTAAGCAGAGGAAAAAATAACAGTCTACGAAACTTGTCATCGCTCCTAATCTTGTCCCTTGCCACGTTGCAGCCCTGCGCAAAAAGAACCAGGCACCCACGCCAATGGCGTTCGAAGATCCCTTCGCCCGACAAAACTCTCAGGCAGACCTGTTTGGATCAACCGATGTTATGGTCAAATATGTCCTCGAAGGCCACGACCAGGGTGTAAACTGGGCAGCATTTCACCCAACCCTGCCACTTATCGTTTCTGCCGGTGATGACCGCCAAGTGAAACTCTGGAGAATGAATGGCAAGTTTGCTCGTCTTTGGATACGGCTGAAATTATGCATTTCTCACTTATTATGCCCTAACAGACACCAAAGCATGGGAAGTTGACAGTTGCCGAGGACATTTTAACAATGTTTCTAGTGCATTGTTCCACCCTAGACACGAGCTGATTCTGTCAAACGGAGAGGATAAGACGATCCGTGTGTGGGATATGACGAAACGCACTTCTGTTGCTACGTTCCGCAGAGACCATGACCGTTTCTGGTGCCTGGCAGCTCATCCAGAATTGAATCTATTCGCTGCAGGTAACTAACACGCGGTTCAATAACATATGCATTGCATTGTTCTCATCACGAGACTAGGTCATGACAGCGGTTTAATCGTCTTCAAGTTGGAAAGAGAACGCCCTGCCCACCAAGTTTATCAGAATCAGCTGTTCTATGTCAAGAACAAAATTGTTCATGTGCACGACTTTGCAAGTGGTGCTGACCAAGAATTGTTGAGCGTCCGTCAACTGGGCTCACAATACACGAACCCTCGCACGCTATCTTACAATCCAGCAGAGCGTGCAGTTTTGATTTCATCGGTAGGTCACATTCTTTTTTTGCAATTGACATGTCAATTGACACACGTTTTCTATTAGCCTCACGATGGGGGTATCTATGAGCTGTATGCGCTTCCAAGAAACTTTACCGGCACCCTCAAGGAACCCTCAGACGAGTCCAAGAGAGGAGCAGGACACTGTGCAATTTTCATCGCACGCAACAGATTCGCCGTTTTGGATAAGGCTAACCAACAGGTCCAGATTCGCGACTTGACGAATACTGTTACCAAGTCCTTCAAGACCCCAGGACAGGTCAACGAAATCTTTTATGCCGGTACTGGTAGTCTCTTAATGTCCACATCAACATCCGTCATTTTGTTTGATATCCAACAACGACGCGTTGCTGCCGAATTATCTGTCGCTTCCGTCAAGTATGCTGTGTGGTCATCGGACATGTCCATGGTGGCTCTACTCAGCAAGCATGGTATGAATTGATTACATTTTTTTGACATTAGCTGGCTTCACATAACATGTTACATAGCTATCACCATTGCTGACAAGAACTTGCAACAAAAGAGTCAAATTCACGAGACCATCCGCATCAAGAGCGGCACCTGGGATGATTCTGGCGTGTTTGTCTACTGTACTTTGAACCACATCAAATATGCTTTGCCGCAGGGGTAAGATAATACCATCCAAGTCAATTAATAGTATGAGATGCTAAATGGATAAATCAGCGACAATGGTATTATTCGCACTTTGGATCAGCCCGTATACTTGACCCGCATCAAAGGAAAGAACTTGTATGTGCTTGATCGAGATGGAAGAGCAAAGACCATCTTGGTAGATCCTACCGAATATCGGTTCAAGCTTGCTTTGGTCAAGAAGCAATACGAAGAAGTACTCCACATTATTCGCAACTCCAACCTTGTTGGTCAAGCAATCATTGCCTATCTTCAAAAGAAGGGATATCCAGAGATTGCTCTTCATTTCGTCCGAGACAACCAAACCCGCTTCGAGCTTGCTCTTGAATGCGGTAACCTTGACATTGCACTGGAGACGGCAAAGGCAATCGACAAGGAGGAATGCTGGAAGAAACTCGCAGCTGAAGCCTTGCGTCAGGGCAACTTTAAGGTACGAACGATATTTCATCAGTAACCGCAAGATTCTCTAAAGGCTAAGGAATCAAACATAGATTGTGGAGATGGCCTATCAACGCACAAAGAACTATGATAACCTTTCCTTCCTGTACCTTATCACTGGCAACGAGACTAACCTCCGTCAAATGTTAAAGATTGCCGAACTTCGAGGCGATCCCATGTCTCGTTTCCAGAATGCACTGTATCTTGGAGATACAGCTGAACGAGTGCGCTTGCTTCAAGACGTCGATCAAAGTAAGTTCAATACACTCTGAAAACATTTCAAAGAGTCATTTTTACTGATATTCCTTGATATAGGTCCTCTTGCTTACTTGGCAGCCAAGTCCCGTGGTTTGGATGACAAGGCTAAGGAGATTTTGGAGGCTGCTGGCAAGACTGAGGAGGAAGTTCAGCTGCCATCCCCTGGTGAACAAGTGACAGGATTGCCAGAGCCTAAGGCCAAGTTGGAGGATCCCAACTGGCCATTGTTGACAGTCTCCAAGAGCTTCTTTGAAGGAGCATTCGGTGCAGAGAGAAATGGCGCCAACCCTATTGCAGCACCCGCCTTCTCCTATGACGACCAAATCGACAACATTGAAGAAGCTGGCGGCGACTGGGGAGCAGATGATGATGATACCTTTGGCATTAGCACCAAACCAGTCGAAGATGATCTGCTCGGTGCTGATCAAGAAAACAATGAAGCGAACGAAGAAGAAGGTGGAGGATGGGATATGGACGATGATATTAAGGCAGACTTGGATGCCGAGATTAGCCAAGCTGCCGCGCAAGAAACAGCTTCGTTCGTGCCACCGACACCTGGTACTGACGAAAGCACAGTATGGACACAAAACTCGCCATTGGCTGCCGACCACATTGCAGCTGGATCGTTTGAAAGTGCTATGCAGATTCTGAATCGCCAAGTCGGTGTCGTCAACTTTGAACCACTCAAAACACACTTCCTCTCCATATATCAAGCGTCACGTATCCAAGTCTCAGCAATTGCTTCGACACCATGTCTTTCCGCGCACATCAGACGCAACCCAGAAGAGTCAAATGCTAGAGCCAGCTTGCCTGCCGTCGTTTATGATTTTCAAAACATCGTCAGCAAGCAATTGCAGCTTGGATACAAATCCTTCACAGCCGGTCGTCTGGCAGCCGCAGCCACGCAATTCAAGACCATTCTTCGTTCTGTCCTGTTCACCGTTGTATCCAACAAATCCGAAGCTGATGAAGTAGACCAGTTGATCGATATTTGCCGAGAATACATTGTTGGCCTCGCCCTGGAACAAAGACGCCGATCGCAGACATCCGATGTCAAGCATGCACTCGAGCTTGCAGCGTACTTTACCCACTGCCAGCTGCAGACACCACATCTCCAGTTAGCTCTTCGACAAGCCAGCAAACAGGCCTTCAAGGTCAAGAACTTTAGCACAGCCTCGCAGTTTACTCGTCGACTACTGGAGCTTGCACCGCCAAAGACAGTGGCGGATGAAGCGCGCCAAATACAAACGGTCGCTGAGCGCAATTTACGCGATGAAATCGATATCAACTACGACCAATACAATCCATTTGTTGTCTGCACCATTACGTTCGAACCCATCTACAAGGGATCGCCCAAATCCGAATGTCCTTTCTGCCATGCTTCCTACAAGCCCGAATGTGAAGGCAAGCTCTGCACTGTCTGCGAAGTTTCTCAAATTGGCGCAAATGCTACTGGATTGCGAGTAATGATATAATCTAGATTTGAAACAAAAGAAAAAGGAATATAGTACAAGTTTATATGTTTTTTGCACCAAATGGGCATATGATACCAATGTGAGGATCTAAAAACTTTGGATATCCGGGGATCTCTGCATCGATGTGGAGTCCAATTCGTAAGAATGGTTCCAGGAACAAAGGTGCAGTGATGATCATGAATGTTAATGTAAGTATTCGACCGAGCCATGCTGGCAAATGACAATCTCTCTGGCCTGATATGATGGTTGCCACACCTTGGAGGAGGAAAAATGCAGTTTGTCGTGCAAAGACGCCTGGTCGATGAATGTATTCAGTGTATCCAATGATGACCACAATAATGTACTCGTGAATAAGACCCGAGTACGCGAATACTGCCATTGTACCGGCTGCACGCCCGACCGTGTCGTTTTTGAAAAGGTTCTTGACAGGCGTAAATGCAAACGTTTTGAAAGCTTGGCGTAACATTTGATGCCATCGCTTTGACCACAGCTCGTGCACAGACCGTGCCAGCCATGGACGATCAAACATTGGCGGTTGGTCGCGCAAGGAGATATAGGACCTGCTCAGTAGCTGTATCTTGTCTTTGTCGATATCATTGATACGTAGTGATCGTATTAACAAACGCAGTGACGTGAACAAAAGTTGGTAGGCTGGTAAGATAGCCACGTGCATCACCATGGCAATTCCAAAAAGGCTGAAGTAATAGTAATAGGACGCGAGGCTGTAGCTGGTATCATTTTTTGGAGGTTCGTTGCATACACGAAGAAATCCATCGAATATCGCCATGGTTGGAAACGACAGGAGAACAAGGATAATCCCTTGGATGAACCATCTGAATCCATCTTTGCGTATCTCGGCAACTGGAACTGTGTCAATGGTCCTTGATCCATCGTTCTTCTTCTTTTCTGCACTCTTCTGCCACAAAACTCCAACGTTTGTAAGCGACGGTGATGATGACCCACGACCACCTGCGAGTAGCATGGTAATAGCTGAAAAGCAGCCGACTATGCCGACAACTGCGCGATCAAAGTTCTTGCCTCCTTGACCATTGTGCAAAACTGGCACGATCAGTTCCAACAATACGACGCTGTAAAAGATCGGTGCTGAGGGTCGAGTGGGCCTTCGGTGTACGAGCAAATAATACAAGATGGATGGGATCGCGCAGGTCGCATAGAGACCCAGACGATCTTGCGCCATCAGGTGGGGACAAGAAGGGGAGAACGGAAAGAACTTTGGACGGCGGTGTGCTGTGCAGCTAACGATCCAGATGAGAAAAAGATCCCTGTGTCACTCGACAGACCCCTTTGCATCTTTGTTTTTTTGTTTTTGTTTACTGCTGTTTATTGCATATTATGAATGAAAAGGGTGAGAAGACGGTTCCTTTCGAGGCAAGCCTGGTACGCAGGATTAACTGAACAACAATGCCACTTTCGAATATTCTTCAGGCTGTGCAGATGGAGAGAAAGCAGAGAGAAAGCTTTATTTCGCGTCAATTCAGTTTAAAAGACCAGGAAACGAGTATAATTAGCTCATAGACAAGGTGACGCTTATCTTTTCAGCCATGCTGGGGATCTTTCGAGATACAGACATTACAATGAACCAGTTTAGCTGGCTGGGCGTCATCTTCTATGTCGGATACCTAGTTGCACAGGCAAGTTAATGACAACGTTGGGCGGGCTTGGTGGACGGTTGCATTAATGTTACTATAGATACCTAACGCGTTCTTGATACAACGCTGTGAGATATCAAAGTACCTCGGTTTAGTCTTGGTCAGCTGGGGCATTATCCTCGAATGCACAGCACTGTGCCGAACGTTTGCGCAGCCGGTTGCACTTCGAATTTTACTCGGCGCGGTTGAGGCGCCCATCTATCCTTGCATACTTTTACTTGTTAGCACACTGTATCGACGATCGGAACAAGTCATTTGGTTTTCCACCCTTTCCATCACGGACGGGATAGCCGTCATTGTAGGCAGTCTAATCAAAGTACAGTTTGGGATACATTGATGGTGCACATGATATCAGGGCTGGCAGTAGTAGGTTGATTATTGTACAAAATGGACAATGACAAATAAACTTGGGATTTCCTTAAACAATATCCCATTTCCTATAGGTGCATGGTTCTTTGGGGAAGCATTACTGCCTTTCTAGGTTTGCTGTGCTTTGTGTTTTTGCCGGATAGGCCAACATCAAGATGGTTTCGGTTATCACTGGAAGAAAAAAAAAGATTGTTCAAGAGCGAATTCGAAATAATGTAGTCGTGCAGAACAAGACGTTCAAAGGGGCGCACATCCGAGAGGCTGTTCTAGAACCATGACTGTACTGCTATTTTTTAATCTGCCTATTCACTAACCTCGAGGCTGGATGCATCACAGTGTTCCAGTCGCAAATTATCAGTGGTATGGATTCAGGATAGGTTTCATATATATCATTTAAATACCGTAATAATAGATGAGCGATTGATTAGTCGTTAAGATCTGGATGCGATACTTTTGAGCATACCTGCCTCTATTGTATTTGTTGGGTTGTTGGCATTCGCAATGTGGCTCAGGCATCGATGTGACGAGATTGCATACTTGGTTGATACCGTTTATCGGCACCATACTGTTGTTGACACTACTGGTCGGAGGAACCCAGCTGGCTGGTCTGTACCTTTGCACTTCTGGTCCTGCCTACGCTATGCTCATTACATCTATCTCAAACAACGTGGCTGGATATACGAAGAAGGTTTTCTACAATGCAGTTCGTGATGGTATACTGCGCCGGTAACTTTGTAGGACCATTGCTGATGCTGGAACGAGAAAAGCCAGGATACGCGACCGCCATGACTACTCTGCTATCCACCTCTATGTTCCGTTATATACGCTGGAGTGTTGTGTAAGATAATCGACGTAGAAGTAAAATGCGTCAAGGCGGTGGTATCCCTCCCGGTCCTGAGAATAGAAAAGAACTATATTTGACAGACAAAAAAGTCTAAACTTTATGTATCGTACCTGAGCACCGTGTATAGAGACCACAAGATATATAGAAGATAATAGATCACCATTTCAGGATTAAAAGGAAATTTATGCAACAAGAACGGATATCGCTTTTGTTCTCTTCATCTTTCTTCTCTTGTTCGTCAACTCCATCATTGTCATCGTCGTTATCATTAAGAGATCGAGACTATCAATGGGGCCATAAGGTGGAGAAAGGGATACGTAGCGAAGACCTTGGCGGAGGTGCTGCTGTGCAGTATTGTGCAGTATTGTGCAGTATTGTGCAGCGCACGCTGTCGATCCAGACTGAAAAACCACTTGTGAATAAACCACCCACCCACCCCCAACCTTCACTTTCTTTCATCATGATGCATCACTGCCGCTCGGCAAAAGCCCCTCTGCATTTCTTTCGTCTCACTCCATACTCTCTTTTTTTCTTTGTTGATGGAAAAATCATGAACGAGAAAAACCATGAACTAGAGGCAGAATCCACTGTCGAGGTAAAGCTAGTACGCAAAGTCAATTGGACCACAATGCCGCTTTTGAATATGCTTCAAGCTGTGCAAGGTAAAAAAAAGGAAAAAGGCGTTTTCTTTTTCTTTTCGTGTTATTTCGAGTAGTCCCCAATTTACTAAAAGAACAGACGGGATGAATATAAATAGCTTGTCGACAAGGCTACGCTCAACTTTTCAGCTATGCTTGGGATATTTCGAGATACAGGCATTACAATGAACCAGTTTAGCTGGCTCGGTGCAACATTTTATGTTGGGTACTTGGCTGCACAGGCAAGCAGAAAAAGTGCTCGGGCACCCGGATTTTTCTGTGTAAATTGGCATGTTGATCATCGACGACGATGATATATAGATACCGAACTCGCTCTTGATGCAACGCTGTGAGATATCAAAGTATATCGGTCTCGTCTGGTCAGCTGGGGTACTATCCTCGGGTGCACAACACTGTGCCGAACATTTCCACAGCTGGTTGGACTTCGAATCTTACTCGGTGCATTTGAGGCACCCATTTATCCTTGCATATTCCTACTTATTAGCACACTGTATCGGCGATCAGAACAAGTTACATGGTGTTCAACCATTTTTATCTCGGGCGAAATGGCTACCATTACAGGCAGTTTGATCATGTACAGCTTGGGATACATTGATGGAGCACATGGTATTAGCGCCTGGCAATGGTGAGCAACGAAAAAGAAAAAAAAAAGGAGGACAACTTGAACTTTGGGATTCCCCTAAATAATATTTCTTTTTTAGGTGCATGATTTTGTGGGGTAGTTTTACCATCTTGCTAGGTCTTTTGTGCTTTGTTTTCTTGCCTGACAAGCCGACATCAAGATGGTTTCGATTGTCATCTATAGAAAAGAAAATTGTCGAAGCGCGAGTACGAGACAATGTCGTCGTGCGAAACAACGAGTTCAAGTGGGAGCATATACAAGAGGCAGTTCTAGAACCACGACTGTATTGTTACTTTCTAATGTCCCTATTTATTAATCTCCAAAACGGATGCATCACCGTATTCATGTCGCAAATTATCAGCGGTATGGGTTTCGAGGTATGTAACTCGTATGATGCACGTAATATCACACATGTTAAGTATAAATGCGACTCGCTTTATATTAGCATCTAGATGCCATACTTTTGGGCATACCTTTCTCTATCGTTAACGCTGGCTTTTTGGCACTGGGCATGTGGCTCAGTCGTCGACAAGGAGAGATCGCTTACATTGCTTCGCTATTCCTATTGATACCATTTACCGGCAATATACTTATATTGACACTACCTTCTGGAGGTTCCCAGCTGGCTGGTTTGTACCTTTGCGGTTCTGGGCCAGCCTACGCTTTGGTTTTCACTTCTGTCTCAAACAATGTGGCTGGATACACAAAAAAGATATTCTACAATGCAGTCATTATGGTGGCATACTGCGTGGGCAACTTTGTAGGACCATTGCTGATGCTGGAACGAGAAAAGCCACGGTATCCGAGCGCTATGATTACCTATGCAGTAGCGACTTTGCTATCCGCGTTTATATTTCTTTATCTACGTTGGATTGTTGTGCAAGAAAATCGGCGTAGAAGCAGAATGCGTCAACGCGGTGATATACCTCCTCCTCCTGAGAATAGACAAGAAATGGATTTGACAGATAAGGAAGATTTGAATTTTGTGTATCGCACTTGAACACCATGTATATTTGAACCAAGAAAAAAATAAGAAAATGTATACTGTTACGTTAAAAAACATAAAAAGAGACAAACATGAGGATGAAAGAAAAGCTCTTGTAACAAAAATAGACAAGTGTATATCATCGGATGCATCAAAAAAGGAAAGGAAAGGAAAGGGATGGGTTGAAATACTAGCGAATCTTCTAATCTTCATCTTCGTCCTCGTCATCCTCCTCTTCTTCATCTTCCTCTTCTTCATCCTCCTCGTCTTCTTCGTCGTCACCATCATCATCGTCATCGTCATCGTCGTCATCATCACCTTCTTCTTGCTCGTCACCTTCGTCTTCATTACCCTCTGCTGTACTGTCATCGTCGTTACTTGAGTCCGCTGAAGAGTCTTGTCCATCGTCTACGGCATTATCTTCTTCGTAACCTGTAGGTGCGGCTGCCTCAGTGTTGTCTGTATACTTGGCTTCATGCAATGACTTGTCTGCGGGTGTAGCCTCTTTCTCCTCGCTAGAGGGATCAGAAGCTTCAGCGTCTTGTTGTTGGTCAGCAGCAGAAGCGTCATCGATTTGAACATCTTGTTCGGAGACTCCCTTTGGGTTCTGCACATCATCAGGCTGGACAGGGGCAGTGACCTTCATCTCCTGGGTTGGTGAATGCTTGTCGAGAGGTGCTTTTGCATCCTGAGTCTCGGCCTTCTTGTCGTCCTTGGACTCGCTTTCCTCAGCCTTCTTGTCATCCTTGGCCTTGTCTTCCTCGGCCTTCTTATCATCCTTGGACTTCTCATTTTCGGTGTCCTTGTTTTCATCCATGAATCTTTCCTTTGTCTCGGGTTTGTCCTTGGATTTGTCTTGCTGTTCATTTGCATCAGCTGCATCAGATGGTTTCTTGTTGTCGCTGCCGTGAGATGATGATGGTTGTCCTTGTTCTTCAGAGCCTTGATCACGTTTGCCGAGGATGTTCAAAAGACCGAGATCCAATCCATCATTGGCAGGCATGTTGTAGCCGGGAGTGTAGCTTCCACCTTCATCCTCATCCTCCTCATCTTCATCTGTGTCGTCGTCTTCATCGTCATTCTGGTCTTCTTCTTCAGGTTCATCATCATCTGCATCCTCGTCCACCTCTTTTTCGTCTTCGTCATCATCTTCATCGTCGTCGTCTTCATCATCATCGTCATCGTCCTCCTCCTCATCGTCGTCGTCATCATCATCTTTTTTCTTCTTTTTCTCGGGTTCTGTGGTTGTAGCGTTGCAGGAACCAGTGGTCACTGTCTCGCTGTTGCCTTGAGCCAGAGTGCAGTCTGTGGCATTGGCGGGAGGCGATATAGCGACATCATCCTCGCGCTTGTTAAAGTAGACCACGTCCCGCGTGTCATACTGGGCAGTGCGTATCGGATGAGATTGGACGGCTGCTAGGAGGCCTAGGGCGGCGAGAGAGAGTGGAATGACGAGACGCATAGTATCAAGGGAAAGAAACGAGCGTATGAACAGTTCATGAACTGAATAACATATCCTTTTGCTTTATAAACGGCCACATCTCCTTACGATTGACAAAAGGGAGGAAAGTAAAAAAGAATGCTCCTATTTTTTCATATTCCTTGCAGAAGGAGCTTTCGCTCTACTGCAATTGTCAACATCCTTAGCAACCTTATCGATGTATGTGTTTTTGAGTTGTATAATTTGCATTCTTTTAATAGAGATCTCCCGCAGGAAACACCATCATTACTGCCCGATTCTAGAGAAGTATAACGCTCCCGAAGCTTGCCTTTTCTATTTCGGCAAATCCATCAAAATAGTAAAGAGTGTATTATACTATCGTATGCATATACAAGCGCCCATCATCAAGGAGGGACTTGGCAGTTTTACAAAGTTGCACAAAACCTACGACGTTAATTAGGAGAGAGGCAAAAACATAAAAACACTTACTAACCATGATCTAAGAAGTAGATCAGCCACGGCGTACTCTCCTATGAATTAAATGGCGTGGATCGCTTGCAGACTCAATCAGTTTAATGAATTGTCGGCACCGAGAATGTGTTACTTACCTTGCTTCTTATTTTTGACGTATCACTTACTGCAGTCCAACACCCAGAATGTTCGGTCTCCTCAAACCTTGACCCCTCTTGCTTTCTTCTATAAGTAACCAACAATGTCTTCCATACACGAGGACATGCTTATGATGTTCTTGTTTCGAGGAGGTGACGGGAACTGACACTTTTCGGCCATTTATTTTTTTTTTGAATTTTTACTCTCAAAAGTTGTGGAGAAACTTGTTTATACATGACAGTGTGAGGAAATTAATTTTTCAGTAACAGGTCTTTCTTGCCATTTTTACATATTTTGAACAAAAGTGTTTGTACAAAGGGTAAGTAATCATGTTTTCGTCGGATGAGTGAAAGCTATAGAGTACAACAAAGAATGAGTTCTTGCTCGCTTCTCCTGGATTTTGAAATCTAAGTCAGACTTGCCTGTTCAAAGTCGTTGGTTGCTCGCACAGCATGCTTTGTGTTCTTCTTTGCGTACAATTTCTCCTTTAATGCCAATAGTCTCTCGCGCGCCGCTCGTTCCATCTCGAGTTTGACGAATTTAGATGCTGTTGTTTCTTCCTGGCTATCGAGCGCTGCATCCAAATCAAAAGAGCGATCCAGCGCCTCGTGGTCCATGCTATTGAGCTGCAAATCTACTTGATCTATCATCCTGTCCACCTTCTCGTTGTTGTCGTCTGCAGAATGCGGTTCAGTTGGTTCAACAGACATGATGCTAAAGTCGAAGCTGCCACTACATAATAATTTGTCCTAATTCAGATTGTGTTCTTGCTCACTGATTATAAAGCATATATACTTACGATTGAAGCATTTGCTTTCGCAGCAATGGCTTTACTGTCTCGACCCAGCTTTGCCCCTCCGGGATGGGCGCTACCTTGATCGGATAACGTTTCATTCCATCCAGCTCCCATATATATCCTCCGATAGGTACATAGGCGGTGTAGTGATGAACTTTTGTATCATCTACAACGCTTGCTTTCGGTGGTCTTCCTCTCCGTTTCTTTTTCGGTCGGTGAGGATGTTTTGCTCGGAACTTTGTCTGCGCACTATTCCTCGTATTTAGTATTACATCCCCCGTCTCCCAAATGACCGCCTCAAATGGAGAATTACCTTGCAAAACTATTGTGTGTTTCCCGTAGAAGCTTGTCGTTTCCAAGTGCAACACCTCTCAGCACAGAATCCACGTTTGATAAGATGTTTTTGAGATTTGAAAGATGTTGGCCAATGTCGACCAAGTGTGAAATGTTGAATAGAACACCCAGCAAAGCAATAGTCGCACACATGTTGTTGATCACCTAGCAAAATCAAGTTAGATACTACAGTTTTCCCTAACTTGCTCATCCAGCACAAAGCTTACCTGGCATGCAAAGAATACTTGAGACATGTCTTGTTGCACATGGATATCATCGGGTATAGGCTCGTCTTCGTTGTATTCAGAAGCGAAAATCAAACCAAAAGAGGTTCTAAGAAACGCTGTGGTGAGGTCTCCATATAGCAAGATTAGTCTATGTTTCACGTACTCTTTAATAAGATCGGTGTCATAGACTTCTTCAACCTTGACACCTTTTACACCGTATGTCTGACACATGTCGGTGAAGATCGCTATTAATGCACGCGTCAAACGCATCGATTAGGAAAGAGAAGCTTTGGCATACCTGGATCTGACTCAATAAGACACCAGTCCTGAACATCGCATTCGTCCAGTGATCGTTTCTGGGCAGTTTTGGTGGAGCCAAGTTCGCTGTTCATCGTCATTTTGCTAGGATCTCTGAGCCGATTCTAGTGGGTTCGGAGAGACCTAGTGAAAGGAGCGGACGTTCTCTGAAAACGCTCGAAAAGTAAATCAACTGCAAAAGTACAAAGCAGTAACGGATGCATCACTTTTATTAGCTTTTAAATGAGTAAGTGAATACTATGATTGGACACAAGAGCAATGCATATCCCATCGAGAGGGAAAAACATTAAGAGTCAATTGATGTAAATAAAAAGGCTCACTCTCTTTTAGACGTGCCCGTCGGACGGCTTCTGAGGATTCGCATGGATGGATTGATCGTGTTCATCGTGGGCCTTCTCTTTGGGTTCCTTTTCATCCTTCTCTTCTTCGTCCTTCTCTTCTTCATCTGCCTCATCTTCGTCGCCACCGTCCACAATTCCGTCAACGAGGCCTCTTCGCTTTAGTCCACCGTTTTGGGTAACGTGGTTTAAAGTGTCTTGAGCGATATTGACAGCGTTTCCGCCTGGAAGGTTGCCGGTGGCGGTCTTGGCCACATTCAAGGCTGCATTGCCGTCAGAAAGTGCACCGCTAAAGTCTGGACTTGGCTGCTGAGGCTGTTGACCTTGTTCTGCCGTCGTTTGAGGCACTGGGAATGCATTGACAAACAGTGATCCCGCAATAACAACAGTGGCAATAAGAAGATTGCTTGTGCACCGCATTGTTTTTCTTCCTTCTTTCTTTTCTATCGATCATTGTATACCGCTTCTCCACCTTCTTTTATGGTGTACGAGCAGGCTCACGAGAATACCAAAAGCCTCCTATTTACTACTCCTAAATGGAATATAATCCTTCTTAATCCGACATCTAGGAGTTTTGTGTGATGCACTTTGAGCTTTGTAGTATAGCTCATTCCAGGTATAAAGCGGAGTGACCTAAACACGTAAATGCGAATGGCTCCTTCTTGTCGTGCCCCTGGCTTGGATTCTAGTGCTACGACACAGATAGTTACAGCGTTACTGCCTAAGCAATCTCTGTATGTACTGGTTTGACAGCCGATAAGTGCATGTACGTGCAGAATAAAGTCAGAGACTGCAGGTCCTTTCTTTTGCGCATGACATGCCAATCTCACATCGCCTGTATGCATACAGCAGCCGTATTCTGCAAAGCGCAATAAAGTCAAAAGGTGAGGAATTCGCCGAACGGTGGCTATCTACTACCAATTTAGCACGCATGATCATCGAAAACTTATTTTTTATAGCTCAATAAGGTATATTTGCGGAATGCGCAAAAGCTTAACATCATACTCGACCTTCGCAATGTATCCTATTTGACTTTTGCCAAAACTATCATATCAAGCTGAGGCTCTATAAAGTAGATACATATACTAGTTGCTATCCTCTATTTTGTATTTAAATCTCACGAATGCAACAAGGGTATATTCATTGCCAAAGGAAATATAAAAAAATAACGTTGATTTTAATTATTGCTTTTTGCTACTACTAACATGCTGTATAGATGGTAATGAATATTCGAGACAAAAAGATTAGAAAAGAGCATTACATAAATGTCAGAAGCTAACTAGCAGCTTGCACCGATATCTCTTTTCTTTGTCCTTGTTCCCTCTAATGCGCTGTTTTTTTACAGTCCGTTGTTAAGGACGTTGACATCAGCATCCACAGGAACCTCGGCCTGGACAGGAAGAGTGACTGGAGCATTGACAAGATGGGGAGAGTTTGTGTTGGAGTTATCGACATACAGTTCGTCACGCTTGGTAGCCTTGCTAAGAACGTTGACATCAGCATCTACAGGGACCTCGGCCTTGACAGGAGCAGTGATAGGAGCATTGGCAAGATGGGGAGAGTTTGTGTTGGAGTTGTTGATAATGGCAGAATCACCAGCTTGAGGGACAGGCAAGGCATTGATGGCAGAAAGAGTAGCCAGAACAGCGCAAGTAATAGTAATAGCACGCATTATAGAATGTATAGTAGAGTAAGAAAAAAGCGGTAGAACTTGTGTACAAAAGATTGAAGATGTGCTGGATAGGTTCCAGGAACCTCGAGTATTTAAAGTCGTAGCAAACTTGAGGCACCGGAGTCCCTTGCCCTGGGACAGCTCCGTCCTATGGAGCGGAAGCTCTACGAGCGCGCATTGTGTTGCAGATATTCGCTGCTTGGACGGGTACACAAAGAGAGATCAATACTCCTTACTTTCCAGTATAGCGTTTCTTGTTGTCATTGTTATGCACAGGTTAAACTGAGAAAATACCCGCTCCCGTCATTCAGCCCCTTTGTTTGGAGCTTAGGATTTGCCCCTGGAGATTTTGTTAGCCGCTTTCTCGATGAATACGGGGGCAAGGGCGAAAAATAGGGAGTCGGTAGATTCCAGCTACCCAGAGCGTTTAGAACAGAAGCTTGTATGCGCTACGTTTGCTTTTCATAGGCTGGCATTAACTACACCGAAGCTTCCCAAAGAAATTCGGAAATTTGGTGCGGTCTACATGATTTGCTTAGGACGCTTTTGCTTCCGTTACTTGGATATCTTTGATGCAAAGGGTGCAAAGGCGGAGCATCCATCGTGCTTGCTGATCTCCTGATATGCCCGACCTCGTTCACTTGTCATGATTTGCATTGATTAACAAAGAAATTTCGTTCAAATATTGGATAGCTGCTCTTTTTTGCCTCCTTTTTGAGCTTAGAAAAAGGAGACATTTGATCTCATCTTTCCTCTCAGAAAATTATGAGCTTAGGTCTGCAGAGACGAGAAAAGAGAACACAGACACTCAGGAGAAAGTTTATTACCCCAAAACATGAAAACCATACGCAGGCTTGGTCCTCGTTTGCACATCCAAACGAACAAGCAAACAGAAGATCTTTGGTATCAAAAGATCACAATTAATTAGATGGTCTAATTATTTGCAACTTGATACATAATTTATTATTAAAGAAGAGAAGAACTACTTGAAACAAGTGAGAGCGAAGGAAAAGAAAATCTTGAGCGCATAGCATCAGAGAAATAGATTGTGAAGATAATCTATTGCTCGCCGTCCTTGCTGGTATCTTCGTTCTCATCCTTCTCGTGTTCGTCCTTTTCTTTTTCGTCCTTTTCGTTTTCGCTGTGAGCTTGCTGAGCTTCTCCGGTAGCACCATTGCTGCGCTTGCTGTTGCTGAGAACGTTAGCATTGACATTGATGGGAACACAAGCTTTGACGGGTGCAGTGACAGGGAGATTGATCAAGTGGGGGGAGTTCTTGTTCGAGTTATCGACATATGCGTAGCCTGGAGGGCAAGGACCGGAACCTTCGCCGTTGCCAGAGTGGCC